>BHFT01012296.1:0-41149 GCA_004320025.1 Laticauda laticaudata
GAGCCAACCCCGTCCCTACTGCCTGCATGTCTGCCTGCCAGCCTTGCTGCCAGCCTTGCTGCAGCCTCCCTTGCCAGTTGCTGCAGCCTCCCTGCACCTTGCTGCCAGTCTGCCTGCAAGCCTTGCTGCCAGCCAGTCGCGCCTGCCAGCTGCTTGCCTTGCCTTCCTGCCAGTCTTGGTTCATGTCTGCCTGCCAGCCTTGGTGGCCTGCCTGGTCCTACCAGCCTTCCTTCCAGCCTTGGTGCGGCTTCCTTGCCAGCCTTGGTGCCAGCCTTCCTGCCAGCCTTGTGCATGCTTGCCTGCAAAGCCTGCCTTGCCAGCTGCCTGCCAGCTTTCCTGCCAGCCTTCTGCCAGTCCTTCCTGCTGGCCTTGCTGTTCTGCCTGCCTGCCAGCCTTGGTGCCTGCCTGCCTGCCAGCCTTCCTTGCCAGCCTTGGTGCCTGCCTCCCTGCCAGCTTCCTGCCAGCCTTGGTTCCTTGCCAGCCCTCCCTGCAGCCAGCAATCCACAACCATGCGGAAGCACAGCAAGCCTCAGCCATCTGCTGCCAGCCCTGGCAAGAGGGACAGGGCTACCATCCCGCCCCCTGGCCCTCACTCTGGTTCTGCTGGGCTTCTTGCAGCATGGGCTCGCCTCTTCTGGGGCTGGGGCTTCTGCTGCTTCTGCTTCTGTAGGAGCTGATTGACAAGCACTCCAGCACCAGTCACCTCCACAGCACCTGCACCTTCACCCCTGAGACTGAGCGACCAAGAGGAGTGCCAGAGACTCATTTTTGTTTTATAGCTTCTTGTTAATAAAGTCTATTTTTGATTCATACACTTGCTTTCGTTATTTTTTTTTTTGATAAAGTTGTTGCTTGGAAACTTTTTAGAAATGGTTTAAGCCTTTGCATGCTTGTGGGATGGGTAAGGATAGCAGTGTGGGATAGGCAGGGATAACCTTTGGGAAGGGTATTAGCTTGTGGATAGATAAACCTCCAGTGCAAGCATAGGGGACTGATGGTCCACCGCTCCAGCTGCCACACCTTTGCGCCCTTTATTATCAAATAATAATGTAATAATCATCCACACTGTTTCCACAAAAACACAACTCTTTATCAAAACACCCTGTTCATTGTAGCCCGCCAACATACATGGCCAATCTCATCCGTGTGATGAGACAGTGAAGGAAGCATCCATTTAGCATCTATCATCCTGTCTTGCCACTCCACCGCTCCAGCTGGGGAGTTGCACCAGCGTCTCAGGAGGTGCGCTGCTTCTTCCTTCACTGAGGCTCTGTTGGGGCTTGGCATATCCTCAGTGGTCTATCAGGTTTCGCCCTTGCCTCCATTCCCCAGGCTCCATGTCCCCATTGCCTTGCTGACGGTCCACAAGCCTGTCCTGTAACACTGGGTAAAGCGGGGTGGCATGAGATTTGGTGCAGCGATTCCACTGATGCTCCTCATGGTCTCTGGGCCTATGCTGCAATGGTGGTGAGAAGTACCTGGAACCTGTTGGCCAGGATGCCAAAGGCGTTCTCCACCATCCCGCCTGTTCCTGGACAGCCTGTAGTTGAAGATCCTCTCTTTATGGGTGAGACATCTGGAGATGTGAGGGCTTCATGAGGTAGGTTCTGAGGGAGAAGGCGTCATCCCCCACGATGAAGTAGGGCACATCTTTGTGTGCGTTGGGCAGGGGGTCTGGATCTGGGAAGCCCATGATGTAGGTTTGCACGTTCCAGCCCCTCTTGAGGACACTGCCGTTGTATACCTGGGCATCTGAAGATGACCATTGCCTGAAGCATCGATGTACATGAACTTGTAGTCAGCATCGACCATGGCAAGAGGCGATGCTGAAGAAGCCCTTGGGTTGAAACAAGTGGAGCCTGAGTTGGTTGGGAGATTTGCAGGCCACGTGCGCTTGCCATGTATGGCTCCAAACGTCGGTGTGGGGGAAGTTTCCACCTCTGATACCACTGTCTGACAACTTTCTTCCATCCTTCTTTCAGTGGAGGGGTGTACTGGAGGAGCTCCTCCAGGTATTCTTCGATGTTATGGCCTGCACCACTTCTCTGACCACAATGCTGACTGGTGTTGGATGGCACCCTCCAGCCGTACTGCATGCTCCTGTAGTGGTCCTGGAGCCAGGTGGCGCAGAGTGAGTGCCACCTTTGAGGCCAGGTTCCAGGCTGGGCCGGAAGTTGGTGTTTGTGTCTTTGTCAACCTGGGTGCAGGCGCTGCACAAGTTCATCAAACATGGCTGGAGGCATCCTCATGAAGTTCTGGAACGCCCGAGTGTCTTTCGTTCCTGAGCTCACCATCAAGCTTGTTGTACAGTCCGTCCTCTGCTCTTTCTGCGAACCATCTTTGGACCCAGACTCTTTTTGGCTGCCTCTTTTTCTTCTCGCAGTGAGTTCACAGAGCCTGTAGATGGCTTCGCATCGTTGCCATGAACGATGTGGCTGTCAAAAGGACTTTTGTTACCATCGCACGGTGGACATGAACTGGATGCTGTGAAAGAGGAAGAGTCAGATGAAGGCTGCAAGAGGTCTGCACAGCTGGGCTGCTGGTCTGAAAGTGAGATGCAGATGAGTTGCTGCCCCCTTTTTATAGAAAATATCAGTTTTCCTCTAGGCATCCTCTAGCATCCTCTAGGCATCCTGTGACATCCTTAATATCGATGTTAGGTCCCCTCTGCGAACGTTTTTCTGTTTTTAAACGTTTTTGTTCCGTGCTGCATCTGTTCTGCCATCCGTTCTGCATTCGTTCCGCGTCCTTCCGCTTCCCCCTGCGTCCGAGCAGATGCGAGTTGTGCGGATGCGTAACGGATGCAGCGGATATAGCGGATGCGTAACGGGATGCCTAGCGGATGCGTAGCAGATACATAACGACGAACTGGATACATTTTTCTGCGCAAAAGTTTTGGGCAGCCCAAAACTTTTGGAGGGATGAAACATCCATAAACGGATGCTGGGCAGATAGAGAGAAAGCCAAATGGAGGCAGTGAGTACATTGCATTTTCCAACGGATGGCAAGCTTTTTTGTCTGTTTTACATCCTCTTTGCATCCGTTGGTTTCGGTGTGACATGCGGCTTAAGCTCTTGATCTCTCACAGACGTATCAACAACTACCCATTGACCCCATTACCGCAGAGTCACAGACTATTGTGACACATAGAGGGGATTCAAGTGTAACCGTCTCCCAGTTCGGCGTTAGTGTTTGCCCCAGGCGTGTTCCAAAGCCTCATTGGAATGCCTGTTAAACGGAATCAAGGGGAGTCGTCCCTTATTTTGACGACTTCTGGTCTTTAGCAAAAAATGCCAAACCAACTAGAGAACAGATTAAGAGCAGTTTTAACTAGATTTTGAGACGCAGGCCTCAAAAGTAAAATGAGAAAAAAATGTGATCGAGCCACCAACCAGGTTCGAGTTTTTGGCTATTAATCCGCATGAACAAGGCATTACACCCCACCGAAAAAAAAATAAAGGCAATCAAAGAGATGCTCCTAGACCTGGAACAAAACTCACCTTCAAAGCATTCCTAGGTCTCATAAAATTTTTACAATGTGTTCCTGCCCCATAAGGCAACCATAGCAAAACCCTTTACATTGGCTACTAGATAAAAAAAAACTGCTTGGACATGTGGGAGCCACCGGCAACAAGCAGCATTTCAGGTATCAAAGACCTATTAATGTCTAACACCGTTTTTAATCCAGTTTAGCAATACCCTGCCCTTGACGGTCACCTGTGATGGCATCGCCTTTTGGAATTGGTACCATCCTGAGCACAAAGTTATCAGATGGCAGAGAGGCACGTCGGCTTTTTATTCAAAGACGCTTTCCAGGTCAGAATGCAATTACAGCCAACTCGACAGAGAAGCCCTCGCAATCATCGCTGGAGTCAAAAGATTCCATGAGTACCTTTATGGTAGAACTTTTTTTCGATCATCACTGATCACAAGCCCCTTTTAGGAAATCCTAGCAGGCAAAACAATGCACCCGAACATTCTGTCACCTAGAATGACGAGAGTGTCATGAATATTCCTTGCTGGCTACTCCTACATGGCTGATTCATCACCCCGGAAAAGCCATCACACAAAACGACGCCCCTAAGCCGTTCCCCACTGCCCATCACGGAAGAGAGGTTCCAGCTTCAACCATCTCCACACTACAAGTAGAGACCTGCCTGGACCTGCTGCTAATCGCAGCAGATGTCGCGAGAGTCACTGCTAAAGACCCTTTGACAGCACACCTATTGAATTGGATAGTGAAGGGCTGGCCGGAGTGAGACACAAGACTGAGACATTTAAGCCATTTCGCACCCGACAGACCTGAACTGTCTATAGAAAAATGGTTGCATTTTATGGGGTGACAGGGTGGTATACCAAACAATCTCCAGGAAGATGTTCTGTGCATGTTGCACGACGAGGGACACCCGGGCATAGTCAAAATGAAAGCCCTGGCCAGGAGCTACGTCTTGGTGGCCAGGGGCTGGACAAGGACATTGAACGATGGTGGAACATGCCATGACTGTCAAAAATCGAGGCCTCATCACTCCCCAGCCCCAAGGCAGCAGTCAGAGAATGGGAAACTCCCCGGGGTTCATCGGTCTAGACTACATATTGATTTTGCTGGCCAACAAAAGGAAACACTTTCCTAATAGTTGTCGGCGATGTCTATTCGAACTGGTTGAAGTCATCCTTATGGCTTCCACAACCATCGAGGCAGTAATGAAACAGCCAGAACAAACTTTTTGCTACACATGGGCTGCCTGATGTCTGGTGTCAGATAATGGGGCCCCAGTTTACAGCGTTACCATTCGAACCAGTATCTGGCTGCCCAGGGTATCCGACATGCTTTAACAGCACCTGGCCCATCCGGTCTTGCAAATGGCAGGGCTGAACGCACTGGTTTCGGTACATTAAAGGAGGGCCTAGAATAGTAATGGACAAGGGGGACGTTCAAGACAAACTAAAACGACCACTAACTCTATAGCCATATATCCCAAGCAGCACAACCAACAAAAAGCCCAGCAGAACTCCTACATGGGTAGGAAATTACATTTCTATCAAGACAGACTGCACCCCACTTACACCTGCGGACAACAAAAAAAAATACAAATATCTAAAAAAGGAGAGACGTACACCATCCCATAACAAGACAACAAACACTACAAACAAGATGATTTTAACATATAAAACAACAAGAGCACTCACAGTTAGTATGAACCCCCAAATGAGAAGTACTATGGGAGCAGGAGAACAAAGCGAGGCCTTCCTGGAAGAAACAGCCAAGGCCAGCTCAACCCAACCCGGCTTCAAGCAGGCAAGGATGATGCACGGCAGCCATCTCAACCAAGCTCAAGAGACTCAGGTGGGAGCAGCAAGGCTGACTCACCCTTCCAGGAGGTTCCATGGAGAAGGACCAGAGAGACAGCGATCCCGTCCGAAATCCAGCTCGAAGACCACGCCGAGACTGAGCTGCACAGGTCAACCAGGACTAGAAAAAGCCCCACCTACCTGTTGTGACTACGTGACGCACGTTGGACTAAACAAGGGGGGAGGGGTGTTCTGTATGTAACTTGGTAGGCTCCAAGTTCCCTAATTCTGATTGGCCGAAAAAGGCCATTCGCGGATTGGCTATTAGAGAACCCAATCCGGTTAAACCGCCAACAATGGCGGAAAACGGTTAAAGCAGTGTTCACTGGCCACAAGCCGTGGGCAAAGCCGCTATATAAAGGGCTTCTGCGGCTTGGACTGTTGTTCCATTACTATTGCTTAGCGAGTTTAATAAAAAAGTTTATTGTTGGAACCCGGTCTCATGCACTTCTTTCCGGATGGAACAGGGTGGTTTCTCAAATTGGCCATAAGAGCCAGAAACTTGGTTGTTTAGTCTTAGTCTCAGAAGAGAGTGTGTCTCAGTGAGTCTGTTTTTCCTTCTGTTGGAGAGATATTGTTATTCCTGTATTGACTGATATTCCTGGATTCAATGTAAGTCTGTTACTGAACTGTTTTTGATACTGAGGTTTTGTTACTGGATTATCCCTGGACTAAAAACTGACTGTGAATGACTTTGGACTGCTTGTTTTTGAACTTTTCTTAAACTTTTCTGTACAGATATCTGTGTGCTGTGGTGTATATAATTCAACACCTACTCTCAGTACGTCTCCCTGCATACACTCATTCTTCTAACGGGGAATTACCTCAACAGATAGCTTTCCTAAAACTTGTCTGTTCCAAATATACTGGGGTCGCACCTGTTGGCCTGCTAAATTCTGATACAACCTGATGTACTTCAGTTGGGGATGGGTTGAGAAGTGATTTGTTAATGGTTTTCTTAGACATTTTGTGCCTTTGAAATGTTAAGGGATTTCCAGTACTTTGCAAATGGAAAATAATTCTGATCTGAAGAAAGACAAGTCTATGGAAAGTCATTCTAGAGAGACCTCTATATACAAAGATGTTAGATATCTGAGTGTCCATTCTTATCAGACAGCAGTAAATAGTTTGGTTGGGTTATTGTACATCTCAGAAAAGCTGAAGTGATTGAGAATTTTCAAAGACATTCAAATTTAATTGAAAGCAAATTGAAAAAGAATACTTATCATAGTTAGGAGAAAATCTGATATAAACAATGATCTCCATGCATAAGAGGATGTTGTCCATTGATTTGAGGAAAATATATGCTTTTGAAGTCATTTTTAAAAATAACAAACAGCACTGGGAAATACTTCCCATGTCAACTGAGTGTGCTGATTAGGTGGTAGGATAGGAAATGTGAAAATGAAGAACAGGGAGAATCTGAAGTATTATGGTGGAATATATGGAAAAGAACTTTCCAACACAGCATGTGTTTATGGTCCTGCTTGTTTTCTCTATTCCTGATGTTCTGGCTTGAATACCTTCCTTGTGCATCCCAAGCACTAATATTCATGCAATAGGAATGTATTGGCAAGCTTGGAGAAGGATTCTAACATTCTCAAAAATATACAAAAAAACTCTTTAAAGGAAGCAATTTATAATGAGGGCGGAAAACTTCCAAAACTGCCCAGTTGATTGATTATTTAAGAATGAAGTGCAGGGGCGGTGAGTCATATAATGGAGAAGAGATTCAGTGCTTAGATGTCTTTTGGCTGCATCTTTGAATATCAAATTTCCCTAGAAGAATCTGGCTGCCAACAAAGTAGATTGTTTTAGGCTAATGGAGAAAGGCTTGCTTTTGCATTACTAGTTAAAATCATCTGTATGTGACTCTAACCAGTTATCCTCCTGAAAACATAATCAGTGCTCTGATGCTACCTGTAAAACATCTTGTACAAGTTCTCTTTATATGCTGTTGACATTGTTATTTTATAATTTCAAGACCATAATTTCTGCCATCTTTCTAAATCTATCCCATATCTAAAGTTTTTCCCCAGGCAATCATTGTTTCTTTAACTTGTTCTTCTTCTAATTTTACTCCAAATAAATATCTATATAATTTTTTAATCACCTTCTCATCAGTACCTGTCAAAATTCCATCTAATTCAGTTAATTCATTATAAAATTCTTCTATCCGCTATTACCTCTTTCCTCTTCTGTGTGGGCTTGAGAATAATTTTTAATTGTTTGGAATATGGAGCCCTGATTTTACAATGCTCCTATTAACAAAGTTATTCCTTTTCTTTTTTCTTTTAATACTTTTTATTAAACATTTTCCAGAAATTTATAACATATCAACATTTTCAACAACATACATATTTATATGTTAGTTACTGTGTTACTTTTGTGTCTATTGTCTAACCAGCTGTATCAGGCATCCCAGACCAGATACTACTCTATTTCACCTCTATCTTTTAGCTCTAAGGTCAGCCTGTCCATCTCTGTGCAGTCCAAGATCTTTCTTATCACTGTCCCCTCAGATGGTATATTATCCTTTTCTTTTTATTATTTTATTATTTTTATTATCCGTTTCCTTTTCTTTTTAAAGTAAATATGCTAACATAAAATTTAGATCTGGAGACCAATAGCAATAACGATAGCACTTAGACATATACTGCTTCATAGTGCTTTTCAGCCCCCTGGTTCCATTATGAACAGTATAATTAACTTTTTCGGAGAGTTGTCTAAACATTCTTTGGGAAGACTCACTTTAAATTCTGAACTATCTTCTTTTCAAAGAAATATGTACTTTGATTAGCAAACTATATTGCAAAATTTAGAATAATGCCAATTTGAATTGATAACCAAACTTAGGGTTTGTGCATTGGTTTAAAATGCAAACTTGTTGGGTTTGTATTCAAATGTGAATTAAATGAATGTTCCTCTACTCTTAACAATTCACTCCTAAACATTTATTCTCAGAAGATGTGGATGGTTTTTAAAGACATATGAGGTAGTGTCTATCACTATATTTTGCAACCCAAACCCATAGTTTAAAATGTGCAAAAGAAAAAAGAAAAGAAAAGGAAACAATACTTCACATCCTTTATTCCATATCAGTTAGCTTCCCTGGATAACCTCAGATTCTGCTATTATGAGAGGGAGAAAAACGTCCTCCTACTCACTTTCACTTCATGTAATTTTATAAAATATAATTTCAACCTTTTCTGAAGCAGCCCAGCCTTTTGCAGGATTGCTTCTAAATTTCCCACCTATATGACAGTTAACACATGAAAAGTTTTCTGATAATACAGTGTCAGAGGGGTGATATTCTGCCATGTTATATTTTTACACTATGCTCTAGATGCTGTGGTATCTGACATAATAAACCTTACCAATTTTTGTTTTGTTTTGTTACATCTCCCAAAGGATAAGGAAGGGTCAATTGAATTGACTTAAATTTGCCACTGGGACCAGCAATTTGTAGCAAGGTTTCATAACCTTTACTTATGTTATTTATGTCCATCTTACCTCGATTCCCCTTTTTCTGCATATGACATGGCAGTGGTGGGGCTTATCCGGGATGACCATGAAGATTCTTACAGGGAGGAGGTGAAGGCTTTGGTAGACCAGTGCAATAAAAATAACTTGGTTTTGAATGTCAACAAATCAAAGGAGATCATTGTTGATTTTAGAAGGAGCCAGCAAAGTCATACTCCACTTTGTATCAAGGCTGCAGCTGTGGAGGTGATCAACAGTATTAAGTAGTATCTGGGGGCGCAGATCAGTGGTGGGATTCAATGTTTTTTACTACTGGTTTTGTGGGCGTGGCTTGGTGGTGTAGCAGGGGAAGGATACTGTAAAATCTCCAGCCAGAGGTTGGATTTGCCAGTTCTCTGAACTCTCTGAACTACTCAACTACTCAAATTTTTTAAAGTGATTTTCTTTCCATTTTTTAAACCTGTAATTTGAATTGGTAAAGATTTCTATTGGCCTAATGGAACTATTTCTCTAGTGCAGAAAAGGAGACATGGGGACCTAATTAGGATTACAATTACAATTGCACTGAAAGCTACAACACTGAAAAAGTGACTTATGACCATTTTTCACAGTTATGACTGTTGACGCTTTCCCATGCTCATGTGCTCAAAATTTGGACACTTGGCAATTGGCTCATATTTATGACAGTTGCCATATCCCAGGGTCGTGTGATCACATTTTGCAATCTTCTCACAAGCAAAGTCAATGGGGAACCCAAATTCATTTAACAACTAATTTAACAACTGCAATGATTCAATTAACAACTGTGGCAAGAAAGGTTGTAAAATGGAACAATTAGACAACTATGTCACTTAGCTACAGAATTTTTGGGCTCAGTTGTGGTTATAAATTGAGGACTATCTGTATGTTGAGGTGAGACACAATGACTGCTTCAACATCACCTACTGAGATTCCATAGCTGAAGTTGGACTTGAATCCCAGATTCAATTCAACACTGTAGCCATAGTGGTTCTGCATAGTAAAAGCAAAAATGGTTTCTCTTTTTGTCTTTTGCAAATCACAGATCACTGATCAATAAACAAACCAAAGCCTTCTCCAACTGTCTTCTGTTGCAGCCTTAGTAAATTGTTTACTTGAATAGACCTTTAACACATGGATTCTTGGCACCTCTTCTCCACATAGATTGCAATGCAGCTACCTCAGAGATGAAGTTCTGCCAGGAAAGACCAGCTGGATCTGTTCCTTCAAAGTTCTTTGAGACTATATCAGGAAGGTCAGAAGATCAACCTTTCTTTTGAAACATGTGCCTGTCTAGCTGGAGGGTCTTGTAGATGGGGATTTGGGCTCTTCAATGTCCCTCCTATCAGTCAATATAAAAGTAAACAGCCTGTTTTCACTTTTCTGCCATACAGAGAGTACTATATCTAGTGCTTCCAAATAATTTTAAATTATGTTAGGTCAGACTAGTGTTATTTCTATCGCTCTAGTGGAAGTATCAGGCTTATCATATTAAAAGTACTATTCTGTTCTCCAAGTGAAGCTGAGGAGTGTTGATATTCTGTCATGCCATTCTATGTCTGTGGCTGCTTTCAAGCTACAGATCAAGTTAGCACATTACAAATATAGAACATTAGCAAATCTGGAAAGCAACATTAGCATCCTGGCAAGTTTAAACAAATAGAGATATTGAACTGACCAACAGCTATGTTTCTGTAAACAAGCTCAGAGTTTTCCAATATACTTACTGCACAGGTACGTTGAAGAGCTATGCACAAAAGTGACCCTTAGGTGCAGGTAAGTGCATGTTGGGATAATGACTGAAAATAGGAAACGTGAAACCTGTGGGAATCATATATATGAAATGTCTTAATTGCTGCTAGATCTGGTTGGCTCCTACCAAAATGTAGATGTGTTTGGATGCAAGGAAAAAAGAGAAGCAACATAAATACCCTAACATCACTCAGATTATCATGAATTTTGAAGCATGTGATGTTTCTGATGGGTAGCTTAAAAGGTTCACACTACTCAACAGTTTCATCTGAGAGTAAATTGACATATGGTGTATGAAGTGTGGTTTTATCAAGTGTTGCTACTAATTCTGCAGTTTCCAGTAAAGTAACAAAGATGATACTGCTGTATTTCTTAGATACCTAAGTTGGAGCAACAAGATTTATTGTAAAAAATATACTTTGAAAGAAGAACTTTTTATTTTTTTGTGTCAGAATGTTGAGGGATATCTAACAAGTTGTAGAGTATCTGCTTCTCAAGTCTATTTCAACCAAATATTTCTACATGAAAGAAAAAAAAATAAAAACCTTTACAAAATATTGCACGAGATCACCAAATTATCAGCTAGTTCCTTTCACTTATAAATGTTAGTTGAAAACATGTACTAAACTTTCATGAAATAAATATTAAGAGTGAAAGGAGACATCATAATAACTTAATGTCTATTATGATGAGCATATCTTGTGAATACCAATTGCTGGAATATAACAATAGCGCTATTGACCTCAGTGTGTGTGTGTGTGTGTGTGTGTTTGTGAGTGTGTGTGTGTGTGTATTTCATATTGGCATCTTCTTGGTCTGAATAAGAAACAGGATAACAGATTAGCTGGATCTGTGATCTGATCCACCGTAACATGTTTGCAGTAGTTTATTTCTTCCTTTATACAAAATGGATATGAAAAAGAATGATTGATTCTTGTGTTACACAATGATTTTCTTGTAAAGATATACTGCATGAGTCAAAAAGAGGGCTGTGAAAATATTTATAGACCCTGCACATCCTGGACATAAACTGTTTCAACTCCTTCTCTCAAAACGATGCTACAGAGCACTGCACACCAGAACAACTAGACACAAGAACAAGTTTCCCCCTGAAAGCCATCACACTGCTAAACAAATAATTCCCTCAGCACTGTTCAACTATTTACAAAGTCTGCATTACTATTACTGCTAATCTCCTCATCACTCCTTATTACCCATCCCCTCCCACTTGTGACTGTAACTTTGTCGCTTGTATCCTTATGAGGTATATTGACTGTTTCCTAGTATGATTTGATTGCTTATTGTACCCTATGACTATCATTAAGTGTTTATGATTCTTGACTCTTGACAAATGCATCTTTTCTTTTATGTATACTGAGAGCATTTGCACCAAGACAAATTCCTTTTATGGCCAATCACACTTGGCCAATAAAGAATTCTACTCTGTTCTGTGCAGATCTTTCTACTGATTTGAAGTTTTGTTTGGAAAAAAAAAAGTGATGGGATCATGCAGTCATATGCAAAATTAAAACTGTGATATACAATATGACTTCAAAATTCATGAAAGGCATTTCCTCTCCCAACAAAATTGCATTTTCAGCACCTACAATGTGCTGTGCCAGTCTTGAACCTTTAACATATTTGGAAGGCCCTGTTAAACTGTCTGCAGCAGGGGTCTCCAACCTTGGCAACTTTAAAACTTGTGGACTTCAACTCCCAGAATTCCTCAGTGAGCAAAGCTGACTGAGGAATTCTGGGAGTTGAAGTCTACAAGTCTTAAAGTTGCCAAAGTTGGATACCCCTGATCTGCAGGCAGTGGTGGGATTCAACCAGTATAACAACTGGTTCACTGAGTGTGTGCTTTGTGCATGCAGCATTTGAAAATCATCCATTTTCAGTTCTAAAACATACCTTCTACTGCAGCCCTGGTGAGTAAAACAGTGAGGCGTGGCAGTCCACTGGGGCACGTGAACCAACTGGGCTGCAAAATATGGAAATATAGGACAGATTAAGTCAGGGGTGGGTGGGAGGGGCCAACTGATCACTGGAATCACTGGTTTTGCCTGAACCAGACTGAACCAGTAGCAGCCCACCCCTGTCTGCAGGACTATGAACTGCTGTGTTCTCTGTACTCAGTTAGGATAAATGGCAGCAGAGAAAATATTCAGAAACAAATATGATAATCTGGATTCAACACTGAACTTGAATGGAACAAGCTTAGCCCCAACCTATGACATTTGAAGCAAATATCTTGGTCCAAGGGGATGACTGCTATTTGATTATAACTCTAGGAAGTAGAGTTTGCTTATTGTAATTAGTTTCATTAAAAGGCTGATGCTGGCTGTCATGCAAGTTTTTATTTTTTTATTTGTCAAGCAAGTATTAGATAACGGGTATAAGAATAAGCATGGTTATGAATACATGAAGTGAGTGTGAATAAAAAAGAAACAATACGACATGGATGGTAGGTACGCTGGTGCACTTATGCACGCCCCCTACAGACCTTTTAGGAAAGGGGTGAGATCAAGAGTAGACAGTCTAAGGTTAAAATTTTGGGGGTTTGGGGAAGAAACCACAGAGTCAGGTAGAGTATTCCAGACATTGACCACTCTGTTGCTGAAGTCATATTTTCTGCAATCAAGTTTGGTGTGGTTTACCTTGAATTTGTATCTATTGTGTGCTCTTGTATTGTTGTGGTTGAAGCTGTAGTTGCACTTGTCCATCATCAGTCTCTGTTACAAGACACTCTGCCTTGAGAACCAGGAGTCAATGGTGGCCAAAGTTATGGGCTATGTGCTCTCACTTTCCTTGTATCACAATCTCTTAAACTGAAGAATTTTCCCTCAGAATCAGCATCAGGAACTGAATCATGTACTTAATTTTTCAAATCTTAATAGATGTGCCAGGTTTTATTGCGTACTAGGTCCTTTTTGATATTCTCTGTTGTGCGGTTATGGGTTTCCTTCTCATGCCTAAAGCTGAACCCTAACCAGTGGCAGAGTGAAACATCTTTCATTCCCATGCTAATAGAAAAAAGTCTAGTGCAGGGGTGTGGAACTATGGCAACTTTACAATCTGTGGACTTTCACCCAGAATTCCCCAGTCAGCCATGCTGGCTCAGGAATTCTGGGAGCTGAAGTCCACAGGTGATAAAGTTGCCATAGATTCCCTCCCTGATGTAGTGTAAAAGCAGAAAAAAAGCATCTTTTCAGAATCAGATACCCACAGTTGATCCCAGAGCAGAAACATGCAGCCTGTACATGGGTCCCAGACTATTCTTAACTTTCATCCATTAACTGCATCCATTCTTTTGCCATAGGAATAGGGAAATTCAGAATTAAATAGGTAAACATGCCAGCACATCAAACAGGTACTGTATTCTTTATAGCTTCATAATATCTTATCAGAAATGAGACTGGCACTTGCTGTCTAACTTCTGCTCCAATGAAGCATAACCATTGTTATTTGCCAGAGGATGCTTGCTTGGCCAGTACTATAGTTTTTAATCTGACACTTGTCACATGCTGCATCGTGATAATTTCAGAAGGGCCAACTGGCCTTTGGAAAACTTCAACTTCTGACCTGGCTGCTTGCTCTAATCGAGTGTTTACTTGAGTGTAGGCCAAGCTGCTCTCAGATTATACATATTGGTATTAAACTTTGCTCATCAAAGTTTTTGTCAATAACATTAAAACTCTTCAGTTATCTCACAGAAGGCAGAATCCTTTTCCAGAAGATGATTGCCAGTTCATGGAAAAGAAGAAGAGATGGGAATCTGTCATTTTACATCCCTCAGCCCAATGGCAAAGATATTACAGTAATGCTGAAAGAGCAAGAGGGATACAAGAAAGCCTCTCATATCAACGACTGTTTAATCCATAATTAAAGATATTAATTAGCACCTCTGTGAGGAGTTTAGACTTGACAGTACAAAGACTGCATCTCTCAAGTGAACCTTAATGATGAGATAATTTTTTTTCATGAATCCTGAAATATCTCACTGGAAATTCGGCATCAGTGGCACTGATACTTAGTACCTCACCAGGGACAGCAAGCTGTGGATAAAATTAGGAATTAACTCTGTATCTCCTCTTTGCCTTTCATTCTGCCTGCTCTTTGTCTTGAGATTTCTAATCTCAGGTTCTTTGTTACCAAGATCTGCATGTGTCTGCTTATGCACACACACACTCATTCACACTCTCTCTCTCACACAGAGACACACAAACACATACACATATGTGCCTACAGAGCCCACAGATTTATTTCCTGATAGGATGTAGCTGGCTTTGACTATCTTCACTATTTCTTTATATAAATATTTTTATATTATCAATCTACTTCACTAATCCTTAGACTACTTAGACTAGTCAAATTCATGACCATATTAATACCTCTGAATATTTATTTCCTTATTTTTGGAGGGGCAATGCTATGATCTATCTACCAAGAAGACTTGGGTTTTATAGTGTGGTAATCTAGAACAGTACTTTATTAGAGTTATAATTATGCTAAGTTAGACTTGGAAGATCAACTTTGAGAAAGCTAATCGTGCACAAAAGTTTCATTATTCAAAAAGAACACCAGCCTCTGCATCAAATATTAAATTAACTAGGTAGGCTTCCTACTGTATTAATAAATTGAGGAAAATATGTGAACTGCAAAAAGCTCACAAAAAGAAAAAGGAATAATATCAAGACCAATCAGTATAATACACATTCTGTTTCTGAAGCCCTTAACAGCACATCATCCTGGGAATAGAAATATTTTTGATGTGACACCTGGTAGCTGTCTGTTGAATAAAATATCATTTTAAATTGAGCAATTATGAAAATGGTAGCAGTTCCTTTGAAAATGTGTATATTCTCTGGTTTTCATAAGCTTTAAAAAGCAGAAAAGGGTTTTGCAAAAGCAATGACTTTCACAGTTGATGCACTGACTCATTTCTTGCATAAATCTGTTGAAACTGTTAGAGGGAATAAATCTAGCTCATTCTCATGTGTTAAACATGAGAGCATTGATTGAAGCTTGGTAAATTTTTCATGTGTAAACAGCCTTTGCTAACACTAAAATTACCCCTTACTGTAAACTCCACATACAGACCTTTGTCATTCATGGTGCCATTATAGGTTCCTCTTCGCTGTTTTTTATAGTCTTAGGCCCTGTCTTTTCAGTTTGGAAGTATCTTTGTAGATACTGTGAATAGACCAAATTTCAATCTCTCATGACAAATAAATTACAGAGACATATAATACTACAATCAGGCATTACCTAAGAGAAATATGCCATGACCTAAGCAGATGTCCTCTTAAAAAATGATATTTGCCAACAAGCTTTGCATGGGTATACTTTAAGCTACATAGAGACTATTGCTAATTGTTCTTCCATTCAAAATACAAGTGGTAGGAAAAAAAACACATCAAAAGGAAGAGAAAATACATTTCTGGCTTACTAACAATTTCTTCCACACCACCAAAAGCGAGACCCCCCCAAAATTCATCGAGATGTTCCTCGTACTGACAAGATCTTCCTTTGCTACAAGAGAGCTGGTTGATTATTTATGATCACTAATGAAAATGATAAACTGTAAAACAGTCAGAGGGCAGTTGATAGAACAGAACATAAAATTAAGGATTTCTAGCAGGAAGCTCCCCTGCCCATAACTTCATTTACACCAATAAGAATTCATTATGCTTAGGCACGCAGAAGAATTGCTCAGTGTTATGGGCAGACCCTTCTATTTTTCCACATTGTGGTGTAATAATTTCTCTTTAGGAAGTAATATATGATGTATTTTTCTTGAGGAAATCTCTGCTATATCTCTTTATATGCTATAATCTCTGTTATATGGAAATCATTCTCACAAACCACAAAGCTGATTAAAAAATAATAATAACTCCAGCAAAGGAAGCAGTGAGAATGTCCTCTTAACGGAAGTATGACAGAATCCATCGGTTGAGTATATGTATTCAAAAAAGTCTACATTATCCCCAGCCAATGGCACTTCAGAAGAAGCACAATTCTATTTCAGAACAATTTTTTTAATTGTAAAAATATCCTCTATGTCTGGAACTATGATTCTTCTCTGTGGTCCTTCTCCAGCTATAATAACAATAAACCACAATAAGGAAATAATAAAAAAAAAGAAACATTGTGATAAACAATGCCAGCCATAGTCAGCTCTCTAGCATGCTTATAGTCAGCCTGGGTATTGGTTCCAGATCTTGATGTGCATTGTCATTTTTTTCTTAATGCTTCATGAAAGTATCAGCTTTGTGTTGACTTTCCTATTATAAGGGAAATATATTTGAATCTGCAGTGTAACTTTAGAGAAGTCTCTGGTTGTCTGCTGTTTCCAATACAATGACTTTTTTAGGTAGTCATTGTATTGAAAATCATATCCTTGCCCTTTTGGAAATAGCACTGAAACAGTTAAACACAGAAAATCCACTTCACTTACCAGAAAAAATGCCCTTAATTTGACTCTCATCTCCCAAAGGATCAGTCACAGGGTGCATACTTCAGGTCCTACCTACTAAAAATGCCACCCAACAGACTCAGGAAGCAGATCACAGCACCTCCCCTCTGGAACAGCATCTTCCCAGACATCTGCGTTGCTCCCATTCAGTCCATGCTTAAAAGGTCCCCATGGAACCTTGTTTTAAGCTGGCTGGTGAGCCTGTTATGTCTCTCTCTCTCTCTCCCCCTCTTCTCCCTTTCCCTCCCTTCCTCCTTCCCTCCGTGTGTGTGTGTGTGTGTGTGTGTGTGTGTGTGTGTGTGTGAAGAGATGTTACCTGAAATCTTTCTTCTTCAGGATATACATCATTCTGTTCTTTGTTTTAGTGGTTCTTAAGTTTTTTTTATGTTATTTGCTACCTAAAGACTTTATGTAGTTGGTCAGCTTTCTAAATTTAACAAATACCAGTTGGGGAAAAAAGGTTGCTCATTTTATTGTCTTCTTAGGATACTTCAAAATATATTTCCCACTTATTTTTCTCGTTATATATTATACCACTGCATAATATTTTGCTTGGATGCATATCTAGAATAATATATTGCCAATTGTCTCTAGCTAGGAGTTGACATCTCTGTCAATAAACAATCTCTGCAAATATTAGGCTTAATGCTATAATGCATTTATCCCTTTATGATATTGTTATGAGCTCATAGAAGCTTTATACTATAACAAGCTTTATACTATAACAAACATTAAAATAAACAATGAAAGCAAAAGTGAATATTACTATTTCTGCAGCACATGCTATTACAGCAAATTTGAAGTAATTGATAGTACTAATTGATAGTATTGGTACTAATTGAGGTACCAAGAGAAGCTTCTTAGATGAGAAGTGAAATATCTTCAACCCCCCCCCCAAAAAAAGTCCAGTAGCCCTTTGAAAAAGCACCTTTGGGATTCTTTATGGTAATTTTATCCTCTCTTTTGGAATATGGAAAAAATCCCATTTATTTTTAATTATCTCTTTTATGGGCCCTATCATTAACCATACTGAAGTAGTAGCTTCAATCAGCAGATGCTTAGAAGTGGAGACCAACTATAAAAACCTGTTGTGCTTTATGGCTGTGGTGCCCTATATCTCCTAAATTAGCTTTTTATCTTTGGGTGTAATGAAGGGTGCTGGTCTGCAAACAGTGTTGAAATATGTTCCACTGTCAGCCCAATTAGATTAAACTGAGGGGAGGGAGACACCTTCATTTCAAGCAACAGTATATCTTTAAGATATATCAATGTATCTTAAAAACAATATCCCAGACCATACAAATTCTTAAAATAACTAAATATCAATTGAAACAATCATAATCAGGAAAACAAGACACCTCCTCAACATAGCAAAAGGAAAATAAACAAAAAGGGAGAGGTACCTATTTAATATCCTAATGAGGAGTGAAGCCAAGGAACGAAGGTTTTACTCATGTCTGCTGTCTCAGTGAGAAATAATAGTTTAAAATCATTGGTCTGCCTTGCAGGTGGGGAGATTAGTTAAATCCTATTGGTTGAGCTGTCCAACAGCTCCCTTTAAAAGAGAGAGCTGTTGGACAAGCAGGGCATTTAGTTGTACCCATCTACTCAATAAAGCACGTAGTCACTTCCCTTTGAGTCTTTCTTCTTCAATCGACCCCAATCTAACAGTATCCTTAAAATCATCAGCACAAATTTTACGATGGATGGGAGAGAATAGACTCAGATTAAATCCTAGGAAGACAGAGCTACTGCTATATACTGAAGTTCTCTGTGTTGTCTCTGTACTTCCTGTGAAGGAACCATTACAATCTGCTGGATCAGTAGTGAGACCTTGCTCAGGGGGACCTTTGTCGCACTAGTTGGGGCATCAAATTGTGTCCTTACTTGGAGTGGAAAGATCTGACTATGGTGGCTTGCTCTCTTCATTTGTTTCAATGCACTCTATATGGAACATCTTTAGAAGACCATCCAGAAGTTTCAGTTGGTCCAGGTGTTTATTGATACCGGCTAGTAGGTTCATGATACACCTATTCTGTGGCCCCTGTACTGGCTTCCTGTTAACTTGCAGATGCAGTTTCAAGTCCTGGTTTTAACTTCTAAATTTCATCTGGCTTGTCCCTTATCCCTTTTATGACCTGTAAGACTTTAAGACTTGAAAGACCACATCTCTCAATTGGAGTTGGTCTGATCATTATGATTTTTCAGGAAAAGCAGCAAGTTGTTTCCCCATTTCTGAGAGGTAAAAAGCCTGAAGCCCAGAGATTACGCTTTCCTATTTCAAAGCTGTCTCCTTGGAATGGCCTCCCAGGGAGGTTCATTTGCTTCAATCTTTCAGAAATAGTTAAACACTGAACTTTTCAGGCAAGCATTTGGATGTTGTTGCCATGTTCTGTTGTGAAAGCTGTATATCTTTTATTTTTAAGTTTTTATGATTGTATTATTGTTCTTCTTTGTGAGGCACTGAGAGTTTATTATGATTGTAGTGAGATATAAATCTGATATAAAGAAGTAACAAAATGTCTTGCAATGCAGAAAGCTTTTAACTGCACTTGCAAAAAGGTTGGTCATAGAATTATTTATAACAATAAGAAAGACTCAAAATCAGATGGGATAGAACTTGGAAAGATAATAAGATATGGAAAAGAAGTAGAACATTTGGTAGAAAAAATTAATGAAGAAGAGCAAGACACTTTTTACTCCTTCATTCAAAAGTTCTATATATCCCGGAAGAAGAACTTCAACAACTGTTAATTCTGTGCTGTCCAACATACTGAACCAATATTTAGAAAATGAATGATGTCTTTAAAATTTGAATATAGTCAGAATGACTAAAATCCTTCATCGGTGAATATATCTAATCTTTAACAAAATGAAGGGGGAAAGGTTGATTTGTCTTTCGTTGGATTGACAGTTCCCAACTCTCTATTTAACTTTAATAAAGATAACATCTAATGAAATTTCAAGATATGCAAAAAAAAAAATAAATCTGGGTTGAAGCAATTATTCTTGAAAGGCTTCTTGACTTCTGTGTAACATCAGATTTCCTGCAAGCTGGAATGATTTTATGAATGAGAAGGCATAATAAAAGCTCAGTCCAGATATATTAGTTGTACTTCTTTATAGAAATCACACTGAAACAGTGACACCTTCAGCCACTGATTCTAAGCAAGGGAGAAGAATTCACTATTAGGCTTAGACCACTGTTAATGACATCTCTGGCTTGTCACTTTTAATATTAATAGTGTTTCGGAGCGCTAATATGACACTATACTGGAGGTCAAGTCTTTGGACAAGATAGAAAGGCTGGATCACTTGGTTGTAAAAGAGCTCACTGAGCCCTTTTCAGAAACAGATATGTTATTAATCTCCTAGCCAATTATAACTGGAATTGTGCTGCTGGTTTTCTCAACAGATGAGCATCAGCCTCTGAATGCAATTAATTCACCCCAAATTTAAATCAGTAGTGACTAGAAAAATGTGTGCAGATCTGGTAGGTGTGTCTCTCCTGTGTAAATTAGAATGTGCATGCGTTTTTTTCTCCAAGCAACCCCAAGTAGGATTTTAGCAGTCTGAATACCATGAAGCAATTGAGTAACCCTGGAGAAAGATACAACTGCTTTAATAGTGTGAATCGAGTCACTCTTGCTACTTATAGATGGATGTAACTGCATATCTTTTCAGTCATCAATCAAATAGGAATCAGTTTCCAATGCATTTCTTGCAGATAGTGCTTATGTAGGAGAAAGTTACATACAATTCAAACATCTTGGGCCCCCAATGTATACACTGAAAGTAGAATGCACATATCACTTCTTCTCATGAATTGAAACATATGATAGCTTTACTTTGTTGTCAATCATTCTGGAGTTTTTAACATAGGTAATCCCTACTGTCCCTCTCCTATTGTTTCTTTTATTTTTCTTTTATATACCCATTTCATGTATTCATAACTATGTATATACTTATACCTATTATCTTGTAAGCGATTGACAAATCAAAATAAATAAAAAAATAAAAAGAACATGATAGCTAGAGATTATGTGGCTTGGACTCCAACACACGAATGCCAATATATCAGATTCTGCCTTATACCAGTTACTATAATATTTACTATTAAGCCTGATTAACTCTAGTTAAAGTTTATGGTTCTCTAAGATCATCCGTATTGTTTTGGCATCTAAGCTACAAAACAAAAATCCATGACAGGCAAGTCTCCCAAGTTGAAAAAACTGAATATATAAATTAAAATTATTACCAATTTCACACTCTTTTATGACAGCCAAATCAATTACTTTATATGTCTGAATCTAAGTTACAGTTGGTTCATAAATTAAGCTGCCTTTCCTCATGCGTAGGATGATAAATAACATTTAATGGATAAATCAATTCAGGCACTTGTAGGGTTGAGATACATATCACTATGTATCTTAAAACAATGTACACTGTGTGAGATGGTGTTTGCTGGTTTTTGTTTATTTTACTTACTTAAATAAAATAGCTTTTTGAGTATTAAATAAGATATTCCTGTTCCTTATCTTGACACTTTTCAAATAAAACTGTTTCCCCCCACACAGATAATCTTAATGCCAGCACTATGGGACATCAGGTGATAATATTTGACTTTTCAGCCATAAGAGGTTTATGGGAGATTCGAGTGAAGAAGCACAAAGAAAAACAGAAACAGGAAAAAGAACGAATAGCTCACAGTGCGTTAGAGAAGTAAGGAAATATTTACTATATTGTTATTTCAATGTTATTGTTTCTGTTTCATTATAAATTAAGCCATTGCACATCACAGCCACCAACTGCTGGCATTTATTTATTTATATTTCTTATATGGCTATTCATCTCAGCACAGTGTTTCTGCTAAGTAATAGTCTGTATTTAATTGCAATTTTTATTTTGGGAGGATGGGATTCACATAATTGTATTGAATAATTGTGTTTTCGTCTGCTTACACTGTTCCCTGATCAAACTGTTTCAGAGATGAGTCTCATTTGTTCTCTCTGTATTATTAATGGTTTATAACTATTATTGGAATGCTAATAAACAAATGGGTACAATAATGTCAAAATAATCATTTATCATGAAAACATGATCCCAAGCAATAATTACATGAACTCAAAAAGAATGTTGATGGGCTAGAGTGAAGGTACATCTACAGGATTGAATATGTCATGGCCTTAGACCATTTGAAAAGACCCTTTTGTTGGGCTTCTTGTGGAAGAATATTTAGATATTTATCATGTGTATTTAAATTGGGGAGAACTTCTCTGTCTTGATTTCATTTTGCAGAATGGATTACAACCAACTCACACACCACTCTAATACCAAATGTGGTCTTCAACCAAGAAAGAGTTGCACTCTCCTATCTTAATTCAGGAAAGCACTAAGGAAAAGAGCATGATAAAAAAAGGGTGAAAGAGTATTTTGTAAATTGAATAACATAATTCTCCATAATAAGGGTGCTGTGCATGGGATATGCATGTGAACTTAAAAAGTACTCATTCAAGTAGCTTTTAAAGAGCTTACAGATCCCGAAGGTATTGTTATAATGGGGCAGGAATTCACGATGTTGTAAAAAAACAGTCTTGTTAATGAGGTCTGCAACTCTTAAGATAGTTGCTATGTGCCGAAGAAGCCCGTTATATTACATGTTTATGACAATTTACTTTTAATTGTGTGAGAATTCTCTCTCCCACAAATAAAGTTGCTTTGGAGATAGCTTTAGGCAATGCATAATGCATATCTTATTGGCTGTACTGTGGGCCTGATAATGTTAGAATTGGATATTATGCACAGCAAATTCAGGGTCATCCATAGCATGCCTGAGATCCCAGTATTTTTCCACAGTGGTCCAGAGGGAACCATGAAAAGCAACACAATAAATTCATTTATGATTATGAAATGAAATTTAAAACTTTTTCTGTTAAGAGAATGTTATTTGTTTGACTTGAAAATGATTCTACCCGAAGGAAATTGTAGTTGTATGTGACCATTGTCTGTCTACCTTAATACTTGTACAATACTTCTAAATTGTTTTCATTAAGAATAATTGAAATCCTCCCCCCCTCTTCCTTATTTTTCTTCAGAGAAAATTAGCATTGATTTGTACATAGAACTAGTTCAACACAGAAATCTGGTTCACAACATGTGAAGACATATTATGGCATATTTGGCTATGGATAGTGAGTTATATGTATATAGCTTCCATACTTTGAAAATCTTAGCTTATAGTTTTTCATTGGGGGAAATCAACCAATTTTGATTCATTTAAAACAAACTACACTTTGTGTAAATCAGTTCAGCTTGAGCCCAACATCTAAAAATCTATCATTTCAAAAATTTGATAGGGAAGTCTTCTTTTGTTGTTCCATTTCTGTATACGAAGTTCTAGCAGCTGGAGAGAAACCAACTAGGGACTTATTTTACCTTATATAGTTTGGAATAAACCAACAACATATTTTCAAAATGGATCATAACAGTCATGAATTATAGTGAAACTAACATCCTTTGCCTTCACTTAAGGATTCATACAGAATCAACAGCCTTTCCATATACTTGTATAAATGAACTGAAGGTGCAGTAATGGACAAAGATAGGGTCAGAATACTCTCTATGCTGATTTTGTACTTGGCTGGTACAATTTTTAGATTCTCCCCACTAGAATTATTTTTATCCATTATTATTTAACTTGGAGATATTCTTGCTTACAGAAATGACTTATGAAATGGCAAGCAGTGAATTGGACAGTATTTTTCTTGGCCAGAAGTCTGCATCAGTACTTTTGGTTTGGGATGATGACCTACTAGCCCAAATGGTAACAGTATGTGATCTTAAAATAGGCAGTAACTCAGAGACTTTTTAATGACCAATGGTTGAATAAGTTGATAGATAGATAGATGATAGATAGATAAATAAGACAGGTAGTAACCCAGAGGCTTCTGTAGGATCAAAACTATTTTTTGTCTCAAAATAATGAAAGTGTTAATGTGTTGGCATGGTGCAAGCAAGCTTCATCTTTTCATATGTCTATGTTATATCACAATGCATATACTAATGGATTGGATCTCACAGAGTGATGCTGTTTTTGTCATTTGCTTCCTTGATGCCCTTTGAAGTGAAGGGGTCTAAAAGTGTTCTCTTTTTGTATGTGGCATCCAAACTTTTGATCACTTGGGCTGGGCTTGTAATATTTTGCATTTCCCTTGAAGAGTTTAGCAGTCTGTTTAATTTGCAAAGCATCACACTGAAAACAGTTTAAAGCTGGATCAATGTTCTGTCCCAGATGGCACTGCAGCATTAACCTTGATTAATTTTGCCTGTTTTTGATTGCGGTCAAGCTGCTGTGATAAAAAATGTCTAGAAATGTTACTAATACAGCCAATTTGTTGTTTCTCAATTTTTGCATGGAATTTTTAAAAAATGTATAACTGTATTAGCAGTTAGCATAGTCCAAACAAGAGCAAATGAAAGGAAGCTGATTAAAGGAAGCAGTAGAAAATATAAAAATGTAAAATCAATTACACAATAGATGTGAAGCAGCATTTTAAATCATAGTGTGATGTATTATTGTCCTGTTTATAGTTTATGTCTGTTTTGAGGCACAACCCTCAAAGATTGGCTTACCTAATATGAAAATAAACACACACTAAAAAAACAGAATGTTAAGATTTGTGGTTTTCTGTTTTAAGATAAAATTGAACTGAAATTTGTCATTGCCCCCCCCAAGATCCTTGTTTTAAACATTATTCATAACATATAATTTTGAATATTTGTAAATGAATGCCAATTCAGAATTTCATAGCAATTATTGGCTCTGATTTTTTTATGTAAACTTCTTTAGAGTTAGGGTTATTATTTTTTCCAAAGCAGAAAATGTATATTGTGATGAGACATCCTCCCCCAGTTCAAATTGCAATACAAATTCTTGTACTATGCTTCCATCATCCCATCCTTGGTCAAGGCTGAAGTTTTTCCTGCTGGCTTGCACTTGCCTCCTGGAGTTTAAGAAATTATTGACGTGCTTTGCAGATAATATAGGCAGGGCTCCCACCTGCAAAAACATTTGTTATTATTTTTTTAAAATTATGCATAAAATGTCATAAGGATCTAAGAAAGAGAATGTCCCAAAGTCATCAATGAATCTCCATATCTGACCCTGGATTTGGGTTTTCCTGCTCTTAGACTGACAACTTAACCATTACAACATATCATATCACATCTTTACAGGGAATATTAATGGTAGGTTTTACTTTAGCACCAAGAATAGATATCTCTTGTCATCTGCCCAGTAGTTACAACTTCCTTTGTTTTGTAATTGGAGATAGAACAGTATTTATTATTGTCTCTCCAGGCTCTATCATCAAGCCTATAACTAGTGATCCCAGAGAACTAGTAAGCATATTTGGGAAGAGAAATTAAAAGTGATATGATTGTCTCAAAAGGTTTTTTTTTTTTAAGACACAACTTGACTTTTTGGTTTTTCTTTGAAGGCTCAGAAAGTCTAATTGTCTCTTCAGAAAATAAAAAAGCACCTTTGGGACAATTACCATGACCTGGATGACTGAGAATCTCCATAGACATCAAGTGATATAATATTTGCCTGTAGCAGGTTTTGGTTCCCTTCAAATGCATTTAATTACTCCTACAAACTCCAGGGAGTTTGGTGAGATTTGAAGATGCTATATAACTTTAGCATCAGAACTGCACTAGAATACCAGCATTGTTTAAACTCTTAATTAAATGATGTGTGTGCTTTGAAGATTCTGAAGTAATCTGTTGAAGATTATCAGTGTTCATACTTGATCTTCTTTAATATATTAGTTCAAGGTCTTCAAAGCACAGATGAAACAAGAACATACCTGAGCACCCAAAAACACCTTTAGTCAACAAGAATCAGTGATAATGTGCTCTCTTTCTTTTATATTTTGCTGAAAAGGAAACCTTACAATTTAGAAAACTAGGCCCATCATATAAAAACAGGCTGAAGTGATTCAGATACATTTGGCACATACACCTACACAAATTACTAATTTGATTTGACATATTTCACAATTTGTTCATAAAGCTTAAAAAATCCCACTTGTGATTTGGTTGCAAAACAAACTTTTACAGCATTGGTTTATTCCATTGTTTGCTCTTTAAAAAAAACCCTTAGAATTCTAATCAATTACATCTCAGGAAAGTATTGTTTGTTTTTACAAGATGTCAGTAACAGCCAGATATTCTTACCTCTTTTCATTTTGCATTGTGAATTTTGCATTGCATTCTCCATTATGCCTCATACTATTTGCTTAATTGCAAAGGAGAGTGAAAAGCTTTCTCTCCCTGATAACATGCAACTTGGAATGCTAATAAGTACCATCAGAAAAATAGACATAGAACCAGGTCTGGTACTATGAATCTTCTTCAGTCATCTAAGTAAGTGGAAATTAATGAGTGGTTAACAGCAAAGCAACTTGTAAGTAACTTAAACAGATTAAGTGATTCTAATGTTTGGAATTTTGCTAATAGGTTGGAGACATTGCAGCAAAAATAATATGTAGGATAATCTGCATCCCCTTTTATCTTCTTTAAATCAGTATATTTGGAATGTATATGGGTATTAGATTCTCTAAAGAACATGCTGAAGAACTAGATAAAATACCAAATAAAAAAAATGACAAAATTACCTTACAAAAACTCCAAAAAAAGATTTTGTGGCTGAAGAATGCCTTTTAATTGCTGGAAATGTAACAGCTATGTTTGAGCAAATAGCCATAATCTGTACGAGTTTAGATGAGTTGAAATACATATGTGACGTTTTGGTAAGCCATATAATGAAGATCTGAACTAGCTCCTAAAGATAAACATTCTAATACCCTGATTATTAATAAAAGAGCACTGAATCCTTTGATTAAAATGTAGCAGATCCCTGAAGTGGATGGCAGAAATTCTTACTTCTTATAACCAGATCAAATAGCATTAAGCATCTCTTTTATCTAGACAAAGGGAAATGGCCATTTAAGGGACTCATTATTTATTTTTTAAGCAACTTCTGAATCACACAATATATTCAATTGATCTTAAACAATTAAACAAGTGGTGGTTGCCAAATTAGAAAAGAGTTTTGCTAATGTTTGTACATGGGTTACAACTCTACTGAAGATAGGGTTGGCAATTTTTGATAGCTTTCCAAAGTATGTATTCAAAGAAAAGTGATTCTTCCAAGCAAAGGAAAATTATAAGCATTCAATACTTCTTGGAAAGTTAGGTATGAACAAGTATTCCCTACTATCTATGACTGTGTTGGAACATGATCTAGATGCCCCCAACTAGCAACCAAAGAGAATCATGCCTGGGCTTATTTGAACACAACTCCTTAAAACTGTTGTCTTGATCCCAAAGAAGGAACCAGTGGACAACCTAGAAAAGACTGATGAACTCAGACAAGGTATCTACATAATATGAAAGGCAATTGAACCCCGGCATAATTATTCACCACAGAAGAATAAAAGAAATATAGCTGGTCACATAAAATAACAGTTAATTTCCAGTCAATTAAAACTTGCATTTCCCTCATTAACCAAGATCTTAAATAGAGCAGCAATGAAGATTACATTCAGCCTCAAAGCAAGGAGCATCAAAAAGGAATTTTGATAGATTAATAAAAGAGAAATGGAATCAAGAGGTTTTGAAGAGGATCTTAATGATTTTATTCTAGCTGCATATCAGAGGAAGCATGCATGACATCTCTGAAGATTATTCTGATGTCAAATTCTATCGCAAGTACAATATGGAAGTCTCAGGAGGCTGAAGTAGGGATGGTAACACCAATCCCTAACCATTTATACTGGACAGGGGAAGTCCCCTTACATACAAGTCCCATCTGAGGATGACATAGTAGATTGTGGCTGATTTTTTGACAAACTGGAAGTCTTCTTTTAAAGTATCCTCTTCAACAAATTATCTGAGAGTGCCCATTAATTGATAATGAAAACATTTAGAGGAACTAACCATAGTTTACCAAGGAAACAGAGCGTGGTAATTGCATCTAGAAAGAAGAATACAAGTGGAGAATTATGTATTTGTCTCAAAATTAGATCTTCAGCAACTGAATTGAAAATCCATATAGCCCATTTGCTATGGTTATAAATTTCCAGTTTAGATTTTGCCATGTTATAGTTGTATTTATTTTCCTCTTAAGCTCTTACAAAAACAAGTGAATGAAAAAGGCATGAATTAGAAATGTATATAGCAACTTTAAAAAACAGCTGCGAAAGGGACTGGGGATACTAGCTTAGAATTTAATGCCAGGATTGGTACAAATCATTATGTGCTTTATGAACAGTGTAACTCTTACCTTGTTTTAAATCCAGAGAGAGACGTTAGCCCCCTCTCTTATATGAAATTGCAGAGACAGAGGAGTTGGCTTTGCAGAATAGTGCCTGACTCAATTGGTGAATATCTTAGATTGTTAATCTTGAATGGTACCTGGGAGAATAATATATCTGGATATTATGCTTTCTGGGAGTGAGATTCCCATGAAATGATAAATATGATCTTTAATTTCAGAGTTGATTTAGTGACCACTTGACTTTAAATTTACATTTGGTTTCAAATGGGCAAATTATATATACTTAAAAATCATATTGCATTGAATAGTGCTCAAGTCCTGAAATACATTTGTGTAAAATGGACTGAGAAGATGGAAGGAACATGGAAATCTATCTATATAAATCTGGCAAGGGAGAGTTTGTACAATTCTTTAATTAAAGTCCCCCAAAAGGATTCTTCACACAGTTTGTACTGTTATTACATTTACTGATTTGCAAATTTAAATGAGCTCTAGCAAAAGATTATTCAACTAAGGTTTGATGAGGAATGTGCAAAAGGAAATAACTCTTTAATTGAAAATTTGCAATTAATACTAGAATAATGACTGCCCATTACTCATGAACAAAAGAAGAGAAAAGAATATAAAGCTTTGCTAAAAAAGAAAAAAAAAGGATATGAAAGGTGTTGGATCAAAATCACAGCTCCCATCTCTATCTCCACATGGGAAGTTGTAATCTAACGAGGCACAGATGGACTTGTCAGATTGATCATCTGTTATCTAACTGAAGCTACTAAGCTAATATCACCACTGAAAAAGGGAAAACTTCGGGAAATAGCAGCATCCCTACTGAGTTGTGAAACTTAATCTTCACTGGTTGACACCCATTTTGATGATTTTGGTCATGGTCATAACCTTCACACTGAAAAATCCCACCAGGTACAATAACTCTTGTTATTGTATAATATAAATATATTGTTCCTATATTTAAAAAGGAGACAGGTCAAATCCTTCGAAATGTCTTCTGATTGGCTCTTAAGTATTGTATAAATAAGCTGCTAGATACTTGTTTTGGAATCCAGTGGACTAGAAAGAAAAGCAGAATTGCTGAGGAGCAGGCCAGGTATAGGATAGGACATCAGCTAGGTTTTATGACGTTGTACTGAAAAATACTGTATATATCATTCCCCAAAGAAGCCTATCTATGACATTCATTCACATTGAAAGAGCTTTTGACTCCATTTATACATACATTTCTACTTTGTGCTTCTGTCACAGCCGCTACCCTCTGGAACAGCATCCCTTGGAAATATGTATGCTTCCCATACTTCAGATGTTCCAGATGTTTGTGGAGTTCCTGGCAATCTCCCCCCCCCCTCAATGTTATTTACATGGGTTTGTCTGGGAAACCATGTCACTTTTTAAATTAGGCATTCTTTTAAATCTTGTAAACTGCCTTTCTGATTTCTCTGGAGTTAGCAACTTCAAAATCCATCAAGCAAACAAAACAATTCAGGAACACATTAGATATGTTACCTTTGATAGACAATTGCTGGCACTACTTAAAACATTGCATGAAAGTTCATTGACCATCACATTTACCATCAAGATAATGTTGGCTCTAAGCAACCAGAGAGAATGACCTTCCCCAGAAGGATCAATCTCTAGTTTGGGCCTTCATCAATTTTAATATGAATCTGTGCCCATACACATTTATGGGCACAGATGCTTAGAAGTCTATCTATCATTTTGTACAGAGAAATATAGAAAAAGAAACACGAATTCATTACTATGATATCACACTAAGCAGAATTTATGTTGACATGTTTACAACAGAAATGTTGGGAGAATGATGAAAGACCTAGAAAGATCTTGACTAATTGTTTAAAATAAAGCAAGACAGGGGAATGATTCCAATTATTAAAGGTGAAAGATGAAATCTATAAAACTTCAATGGATATAAATGGTTAATTTTAAAATTTTTATTCAGAATTATATAGTGAACCAGAGAATGTATCAAATGAAGAGAAGTACTTTTTTTAAAAAATAATCTACCATTTGAGATGAAAAAACTTTTACTTGCTCCACTATCTTGAATAGAAATTAAACTAATTGGCTTTAGTATTGATAGTAATATTAATGTAAGTTTTCTAATTGCTTGTAATAGGGTTTCAATTTTAAAATTATGTTATGTCCACAAATTAGAAAAGCAAAATTAAAAATAAAATAATGCTTTGCTCATAATTGTCTTTTACTGACTGTGAGATAGGATATATATTAATAAGCTGCATACATATTTATATACACATTTGCCTACAGCTTATGATAAGAGTCAGCTTGGGATAGTGGTTAAGGCATCAGGTCAGAAACCAAGACACCATAAAGCCAAATTGGTTATCTTTGGCCCATATTCTTTCTTATCTCTATGAAAAAGGCAATGGCAAAACACTTCTGAAATCTTTTCAAGAACGCTGTAGGGACTCACTTGCCCAATAGTCGATACTGACTCAAAGGCATATGGATACTCTCATAGAATAAAAAAAAGTGTGTCAAAATTCTTGGAAACCCTGATCAACACAAAAGCAGCTGTCAGGAATGTGAGACTGGTGTTTTCTAGTGAATCTCAATTCTGGTGAATCTCAATTGTGAATGGTTTTCCATGGAGGTTACTTCAACCCCATGTTTTATTATAATCCACCTAAATTGAACTACGTTAAGGCTTTATTTTGGCAAACCACCGGGGATGGGTACTAATTATTTATTTATTTATTGTTTCCATTTATATGATCACCCTCTCTCCAAGGTGACTCTGGGTGGCAAACCTAGTTAAAACATTTATATAATAATAGAACATAGAAATATTCATATTAACATAACACAAACAAAAAAGCATATGAAAATGACAGTGGAGGACAAACTCATCTGTAATAAATAATACTGCAGAGGCTCAACTAACCTCCCAGCCTCCATGGCTGGGAGAACAGCCAGAGCTTTCCAAAAAGCCCATAGAATCAGTTCATTTTGGCTGAAATGCATGAAATTTCAGGCAGATCTGTAATGTGCAACTACTTCAGAGCTTCTTGTGGCCACTTTCTTCCTTGCTTTGGTCCCGTCCTGTTTTCTAAGCTTTGCTGCATTTTGAATGGGGTTCCATTTTATTCTGCTCTAATGTGTATTTGCTTGTGAAAATTGTTAATATTTTTTCCTAAGAACCTCCCTCCCACATATTCATTCCCTTTAGTAGTACTTTGATTCAAAAGTATTTTCTTTATATCTTTATGGTTTGCTGGCAATTGTGGCTTATGAATAGCTTATGAAAAATGCTTGACTCTCCTGAGCCTATTTTTATTCGGTAATACTAGAAGGACATTTGATCAGTTATCTTAGTAAAAAGCCTGCATGACCTCTTCACCATTGTCCTGCTTGAGGAAATTCCCTTTTGTGCTCTGACCTTCATGCTACCAAGTCACTGTCAGCAAGCTATATTGCAAAGGCGACCTTTGGCTCTTATTATTTAGAACTGTTACTACAACATCATTTTGTTTTTGGGTACCAAAGTGCTTGTTAGAAATAGCAAAAGAAAGTAGGCCTGAGAACAGCAGCCGAGTCTTATCAGCTGCTTTAATTTGTGTGGCAGAAACAGCAATGCACGACCACTACAAGGTCATCTTTCATGATTATGTGACTTCAGACTCATGTTCAAATGACTTAGGCCTCTAAGAATTGCTTAGAAATGTACCAGCATGCCTTTGATGCTTTGGTCTAGTCCTTGGTACAGAAAGGCAATATATACATCTAATAAAGGAAGAAATAATCTTCATATGTTTACCCACACTGACAGCTTTTTCATTCATGTTGCTACTGCACATATCAGGATAAAATTGGTTTGGGAAGAAATAAAGATAAGGAGGGATAGCTTTGAAAACAGCTTTCTAATTCAATCCCAGAGATGGATGAAAAGCAACAACCAATCACCCACTGACTTCAGTATAATTCAACTTTCTCAACCTGGTGCCCTGCAGATGTGTGGGCTTTCTGAACTCCCCAATCCTCAAAACCATTGATGAGAATCTAGGAGTTCAAGTTCATACGTCTGGTTGACACCAAGCTTGGAGAATACTAAAATAATGTATAGCCATTATGGCAAAGTAGTTAAGGGTGTATAGGATGAAAACTTAACTATCTCAAAAATGTCCTGGAACTTCTCAGGAACTGAAGATTGCACCTTCCTAATGCCAATTTATGTAAATGCCTCTGGCAGAAGTGATGATCTCTTGGATTGTTTGTCTTTAGCCAATCAGTGTAATCATGATGATCATTTTTCTGGCTGTCTCTTAAGCACAGGAGATCTCCCTTCCCTGCCCTTAAACTGCCTTTTTAGCAGCAGAGGAAGGGATACAAATTCCTTTGAGTGCTTAATGAGCTTTTCTTGGTGAAATGGATGCAAGTGTAAATTTGGGGAAGGTGTGTGTGTGTGTGTGTGTGTGTGTGTGTGTGAGCAAGAATAAAATGAAAATGCTTTCATTTGTACTTTTTCAGGATAAGGCAAGAATGGGATATTATGCTCGACTGCAGAAGAAAAGGCATTCCACAGACTGCATATTTGAATAATGGTTTCATAGATACTAATAGCATTTTAGATAAACTTGAAAAGAACTCACCACTGATTAAGAAGATTGCCTTGCTGAATGACAAAGAAAGGAGCAAATTTATTTTTCAACTTTCAGGCGAACACTGGATGGTAAGTATATTATCTGAATTACTCTTTGCTTATTCTTTGCTCATGACCATTGAAATGGACAGTTTTAAATTTGTCTGAACCTTGCTAGTCATTAATTTTGTCTCTGCTCCCTTTCTTTGTGTAATTGACATAGCATATATTTTATTTTAGTAGGTGCTCCAACTCCTTAATATTTTCTGTTTTATCTTTAGCAACCTAGCAGCCATTGCAATGTGATTTCTTCTAATTGATAATGATATTGACATTGACATTGATATCTTATCATTGGTAGTGATACCAACAAGGAAAGACGGAGTTTGATTTTTTTGCATCAGATGAACTGGCATTCCTAGAAATTGAATTATACTGCATTGTATTTCTCACAATTGTTTGGTAACAGTAGAAGTGGCAGTGCAGCAATGGCTTTGCTAAAATAATATGTAACATTTCACACATTTGACATGCCATCATGGTCCCAGCAGCTGATAATACCTTCTCTATCTCCTATGTATTTTCTTTCTTTCTTTTTTTGGTCAAGCAATCTAAACAGAACCATGTCTCTTGGACTGTTTAGAATATGCCATCCTTCGGGATGGGTGGGAGGCATTATAGGATATTAAACTTTATCCCAGATAACTTGTCTTGATTTGCTCTTCATTGGGCATCATGTTCCATGAAGTTTGGACATTGTACAAATTTGTGAATAGTTCGCTCATTGACAGTGGAGAGCAATTGATTGGCTTCCCATAGGCCATCTGCATATTGAAGATTATAGAAAAATATGGGGGGACTAAAAAGCAGAGACAAAAGGATCTATGTTAGAATTCCTATCACAAATTAACCACAGATGAAGGTTTATATGCCAAGAGCTAAGATGGTTGGTTGGTTGTTTGTTTGATTGATATGTCTAAGCTCTGACAAATTATATTTATTTCTATGATAGTAAGCAAGAATCTGGAAAGATATTTAAAATAATGTTTGCATAACCTTTCTCTCTTCCGTCTCTTTCTGTCCCCTTATTTAAATTACAAATATTAAAGGTTTGTTGCTCTGATTGGTTTTGTTTTAATACTCTGAAGAAATATTATCTCTATAAGCCATTTCAATTAATATTATCTAATTATCTGAAAAAAACATAGACATGCCCACCACCAAGGATTTAATTTCAGTTTTGGGGATGTATCACAAACTGATATTGTAAGAGCACACATGAGAATATCTTTTAGCTCTGCTTCCTTTATTTCTTTTTAAAGTTTATTGTTAATTTAAATGTATATCAAGTTAAAGTGAAAATCTTAGCTGAATAGATATGGATATAATAATTTATGTTGAAATATTCCAACAGCTAAAGACAGGAGCATATTAGTTAGTTGCCAAGTGCTGAAAAGGTGTGAAAAATGGTCCTAAGCCATTTTTTTCAATGCCATTGTAACTTTGAATGGTCACTAAATGAACTGTTACAAGTCAAGGAGGTTAAAAGGGAAAACAGTACTTCATGTCCTGAAAAGTCATTCATAGCCAATGAGTGTGACTTAATTCAAATGGCTTTGTGAAGGAGAGGAAGGTAGAAATGCTGCTGTTGCCAAAGATTCCTTACTATCCCAAATCTTCTTTTTTTAGGAGTTACCCGATTGGCTGAAAGAGAAAACATACCTAAAAGAATGGCACGTAAACAACACTAAGATCTCAAGCATTCCAAGTTACATTGCCTTTTTTCAGTCACTGAAAATTCTCGAATTATCCAGTAACCAGATTACAGACCTCCCCATTGAAATTGGTAGGTGTCCCTTTTTTCTTATTAATATCTGTTCATTTTATAACAATAAGGATTTTTTTAAAAAAAGCAACCTAGATATACATATTATAAACACATATTTTCACATATGGTAATGTGAAACGACAACCTTTACAATCCTGGCAACCTACACATGTGGAGGCTACAAGTCCTAGAATCCCCCCACCCATTTTTTTTATAGGTATCAGTCTGGGGGAAAAAACTGAATGGGAGCATTGTAATTCACAAGAAGGGAACAAGGTTGATGTTTCTGCATTACAGCTATGTACTCTTTTATAATTGATCCATCAGGGCCACCTGCCAGATCCATTTACTGAAATGATAGATCCTTCAGGCTTCTTCTGAAACAGATATAGGACTCTTCTTTATGGTTAAATTAAAGTGCCAACTATCTGTGACTAAGCTGGCAGAAAACTATCCTGGTGTAACAATTGATGAGTTGACCCCTATCCTGCCCAGGCAGGATGCTAGAAAATGCAGCTGTTATTTACGGTGGACAGAGCACATTAAGAAAAGTAATTGTTAGATCATCCCAGCTTTCTTTTCTTCCTTCCCACCAATTCTCACCTGCTGACAGGAAAATATCAACCAACAGAGAACCAGTGAGGTTGCTTTGAAGTCAATATTCAGAAACTATTATGAAACCAATCAAGAGAGAAGCATTCCTTAAGTCTTGGGAAAGAAGATAGCATTTATTTATCATCCCAACTTTTTAAATATATAACTCAAGGTGGCAAACATTTGCACTACAACAACTCTGTGAGGAAGGTTGAGCTGAGAAAAAAATGACTGTCCCAAAGTCACCCAGATGACTTTCATGGATAAGGCAGACCTAGAACTCAGAGTGTCCTGGTTTCTAGGCCAGTGCCTTAGCCACTACACCAAATTGGTTTTTCTTAGTGTCAAGATTCCTCTCCCTCCCTCTCTCCTTATCTCCCTCCCTCTCTCCCTCTTCCCTCTCTCTCTGTCTCTCCTTCCCACTCCCTCTCCTTCCTTCTCCCTCTTCTCCCCCCTCCTCCTCAATCTTTTATCTCTTAGAATTCTTAGTTTAAGAAGAGATTCAAGTTATTTCCTTCCAAACCCATTGGGGTATAAGAGGGAGAAGTGGAAAAGGATTTCATTTTGGATAGTCTATCTTTTGGGACTCATCCTCCCCTTAAAGTATGTTGTACAGGTAGCCCTTGACTTACAACCATTTGTCTAATGACAGTTCAAAGTTACAATGATCATTGCAGCATCCCCACAGTCACTTGATGAAACTTTGGGTGCTTGGCAGACAGCATGTATTTGCAATGATTGCAGCATCCCAGAGTTCTGGGATTGTCATTTGAAACCTTCCTTAGGGTCCTTCTGACAAGCAAAGTCAATGGGGAAAGTCACCAACAACTGTAGTGATTTGCTTAACAACCATGGCTGAAAAGGTCATAAAATGAGGTGCAAGTCACTTAACAACTGCCTTGCTTAGCAACAAAGTTTTGGCCTCAATGGTGGTCATATATTGAGGACCACCTGTAGTTGAGGGAGGAAGTGAGTTTAATGAATCCCTAGACCAACAGCTAGATCAATAACAGCTTGTAATGGTTTTTGGGAAGTGTACACCACTTCTGGTCAGCTGCTGGTTGTGTTGATCTATATCTCTGAGCCAGGGATTGGTTTAGAGTCTGGCAATTAAAAGGGAAGAATCCAGTTTGAAAGAACAAGATGTTATTGCATTGTGTGAGGACAGCGTCATGAGCTGGGATAAGCTCATCTCCTGAGGGTCACCTGATTCTGAAGCACATCAGATACAGATTCAGTAGCCCTGCCATGGCATATCACTTGCTTGAAAGAGAAACTCTATTTTAGCATTGGAACAGATACAATGTGGACAATGTAAAACCACCTCATAGGTGGGCTAGGGATGAGAGGATGGCAACATCATGAGAACATGGCAGAAAAGTGAGATTGCTGTGCATATTCTTCCTGTGATTTGTGCAAGTGGGCAAATACATAAAATTATACTAGTTAAAGTAAGATATAGTTGAGAAGTCAGTGAGAGAAATACCTCCCTCTGTAACAAATACTTTCAATAATTACTGATTCTTAAAGATATTTGCACCGGAAGAACAAAGGAACAAAGGGCTTTTTCAATCAAGGACTTTAATCTAGAGCAAGTAGGAATCAGATATCATCATGATTTAAAGACCTCAAATATAGGTTAGTAAAACATCTCTCTCTCTGAGTGCATGCACACAGACAGGCATGCGCATGCACGCATGCACACACACACACACACAAACACATGTTATATATAACTCGAATGCCTTTATAATGCCTTTATAAGGCCACATTTGGAATACTGCATCCAGTTTTGGTCACCGTGATGTAAAAATAGTGTTGAGACTCGAGAAAGAGTGCAGAGAAGAGCAACAAAGGTGATTAGGGGACTGGAGACCAAAACATACAAAGAACGGTTGCTGGAATTGGGTATGTCTAGTTTAATGAAAAGAAGGACCAGGGGTGACATGACAGCAGTGTTCCAATGTCTCAGGGGTTGCCCCAAAGAAGAGGGAGTCAAGCTATTCTCTAAAGCACCTGAGAGCAGAACAAGAAGCAATGGATGGAAACTAGTTAAGGAGAGAAGCAATTTGGAACTAAGGATAAATTTCCTGACAGAACAATGAATCAGTGAAACAACTTGACTCCAGAAGTTGTGAATGCTCCAACACTGGAAGTTTTTAAGAAGAGACTGGACAACCATTTGTCTGTATGGTATAGGGTTTCCTTCCTGAACAAGGGATTAGATTAGAAGACCCCAAGGTCCCTTCCAACTCTGTTATTCTGAATAACTTTTACTACTAAAATCGAGGAAGTCATTTTTAGGGGTTGAAGGATTTTGGATTAAAGAAAAACTGTAAAATAAAAAGGAGCACGTAATTCTCCAATTTGCTGCACCAGAGCCTTCCAAACATTCCACAACACTTTTTCATGAAATTATTTTGAAACAACTTGGGACATTGTATCTCTTTATTAAAAAAAATAGGTATAAGAATGACAAACTGAAATAAAACTCTCTCCTTTTTTTGTACTTTGGAGGGACTTTTTAAATAATCTCTAGGATCTCTAAGGATCTTTTTTCTCAATTTCTGGTTTTTGGTTTTGAAATCTGTTGCTCAGCTTTTAAAACAATAAACAATATTTTGTATATGTCCATTTTATTTTATAAAGATAACTGCCAACGAGCACCCATGTCTTATGAGTAAACTAGAAGCAAAACATTAGAATAATTTTAATGAGTAAAAATCATACATTTATAAGCATGAAGCAAAAACTGAGTTCTTCTCTTATTGGTATTCTTTAATCTTGGGGATGAAACAACACAGATTTAATTGATTTATGTGTTCCACAAGGTGGCAGTGGAGAATAAGATAAAAATGCAATCATTCGCCAAATTAGATTCTATCTCAAGTGGTCCTCCTCCTTCTCTTTAAAAATCATACATACAAGATAGAGATCCATGTGGGTGATTTGCTGTATAAAGATGGGTAGTTCTATAAAAACATTTCACTTGAAGAGTTTCTGAAAACAGTGGAGTTTATAAAAATGACTACAATGAACTACATTATTTCCAAAACGAACTGGTGTATTTGCTAGAGAAGTCATAAGACTTAAAGTTCCGTCAGCCTTTTCAAAATCCTCTTCCTTCACATTAAATGGAAATATTATATGTGATATAAAGTCAATGCCCCCAAAGTGGGCAAGGTTCAAGTAATATAATTTATTTTAAATAGAAGGGGTGTATTAATCTGGAACAGCTGTTACATGTCATACATAAATGGCCTGTAAAGCCACTAAGCAACTGTGGAAGTTTAATTCTTGGAGGTTAAATAGTGTTTGTTCCAAAGGTCTAATCTGCACATCACATTAAGTCAAAATGAAAACTCATTAGAGTTAGTTTAATGGTTTGTAGTAATGTTATGACATAATGGATATGATCATACATCCGACTAAATCCAAGACAAAGCAGCCACATAATAGCTTAGTGCTCTGTGAAAATCAATAAAAAGGAAGAATAAAACTGATTTTCCGAGCTCTGGGGAAAAAAAGGAACAAAGATACAGAAGAAGGAAATTTCCTAGAGAAGAAGGAAAGTAGTTTCTCTCAGAATCACGAGGGAAACTTTCAAAAAGAGAACAATGAATCTTTTGGAAAATGCACAGGATGGGAGCAGCCCAGAAAAAATCAAGTTCCCATCTGTAATACTGCTATGCAGTATGCAATTGTTATGATGACTAGACATTTAACTTTGAGATCCAGAGTTAAGTAACCAGCAGAATCAACTAGTAGAAGGCCTGGTTCTTACATTGTCTTTTCCACAATTATCCTTCCTTTTGGTTTCTGGGATTCACTCCCCTTTCTACATTTGTTCTATCTAGACCTTCATTAAATTTTCCTACTCAAGTTGAGTTGTTCTTTCTTCATGGCTGAACCCCTTAAGATAGGGCTGTCAAACTGGTGGCCTGTGGGCCGGATGTGTCATACGCAGGTCACACCCATTCCAGATCCATGAATGGGAAAAACATTGTGAAACATCATGTGACTGCAATGTGACCTGGCAAGTTTGACACCTGTGCCTTAAGATAAAATGATTGGTAAAACCCATCATGACATCTTAATGTAACAGCTCAGAATATGACTCGGCAGAAATTGTCTTGAGTTATAGGCATTCCTCAATTCTTAGTATCATGGCAAGAATCTTCCAATCTTTTTAAAAAGTTGTAAAAATGGATTTATGATTAGTTCTATTTATAATTCCTTGAACAGCCACTTAGGAACTCTTATGCAGCTTTCCTATTTCTTGAAATTGTATTACTATAATGATAATAGCTGTTGTCTATTAAAAATTAAAAGCTGTGGTTTAATTATAGGATTTAAGATTTAAAAATTATTAAAAAGAAATGAGAATAAATCGTGACCCTGGGATGACTGCACTACTAATTAAAATAAAATATTATTCGGTTGGAAATTACCACAGAAAATACATTTCGTTATTATTTTTGACTATTTCTAATCTGATAGCTCATAACAATAACAACAAAACATTTTTATTATTGTTTAATTCTTAATGGGTATATATTTTTTTGTTGATAGCAACATTGTGTCATGAATCATTTAAATCAGAACCATGTTAAAAATCTTCAGCTACAGGTGGTCCTCATTTATCAAAGGCAACTGGGACTGAAAACCCCATCACGAAGCAATGTACTCAGAAGGGGCAATGTCATGTGATTGCACTGACAAATGATGGCAACTCTTTTGTTAGGCAACTCCTGCATGGACCCAACATCCTATTATCACATGATCACTATTTGTAACTTCCTGCCAGCTTTCCCATTGATTTTACTCATGTGACTCCAGTAGTGAAGGTTCCAACTGGTGATCATGTGACTATGGGATGCAGCAATGTTGTAACTGCAAAAAGTTATCCAAGAACCTGAACTGCGATCATATGATCATGGGGAAATGCACCAACTGCAACTATGAGGACCTGTCATAATTCCCCCTTTTCAGTGCCACTTTGTCTTCAGTCACTAAACAAATAGATGTTAAGCAAGGATTGCCTGTTAATGTACCTACCTCATTTTAATGAACACAATTCAAAAGTTGCTCCTGATAAATTTTGTTGTTTGACTGCCTTAAAAAAAGTTCCTCACAAAACCCATCTATATGGAATTGATCCTCACTTTGAATTCACAAAGTCATGTTTACAAATACATATAAAAGTTCCTAACAGTTAGAAATCTTTTTTCCCTTAATTTATAGCCTAATGGAGTCTGTAAAGCCCCAGATTTGTCTTATATATGGTTTAGCATGCTGTGTCTTCAAATGGTGTCTTCTGTTCTGAAGTAATTCCTCAGTCTCCATTTTAGTTGCTTTTCAGTTTATGAAGCAAGAATTATTGTGAGAGGCTACCTTCTGGAACCCTTTCCACAATAAAGTTGATTTGGGCAATGACATCACCAATTTTCAGGAACAGATATAGGTTGATCCAGGACCTCCAGAGAAATATCCAGCCATTCTGACAAAATTGTTTGTTATTAACTCTAAAATTTGTTGCTGGATTACTGTATACTCTGTGTGCGTGTGTGTGTATATATGTATCTACAATCAACTACATCTAGTATCTACACAGGCATCACATCAAGACTGCCTTCAAAACAGACAAAAAAATAGCAGCCATCCTTAGAAACCCCAAAG
>BHFT01012300.1:0-57658 GCA_004320025.1 Laticauda laticaudata
ACTCAGGCAAACAAAGTCACTAATCTATGGATAAAGGAGGATTAGAGAGGGGAAGTAGACATATGTTAGACTTGAACTAGAGATAATTAATTGTATGGATTACTGTGCTAAACAGTAACAAAGGTTAAGCAGTAACCAAAGTTAACCAATGATGGAAGATAACTAAAAATGTATAGAAATGCAAAGACTATACTCCAATAAGGATCATCATAATTCAGTTGTTCATGATCAAACAACTTGACTGCCTTGTCATTACAACAAAAACTATCAAAGGCCAGTTGGCTAAGACTTGTTATACCAAGTAGACATTCAGTACAAAACTATTTCCAAAGTTCTGTAATTTGCATTTCAGTATGTTACATAAATCCATCACAGTATGCTGAACCCACAAATTTGGATCTATTTCATAATTCATAAGTACTTCAATCAGCCATGAACAATCTCACTCAATTAGATTTGCACTATGTTCTAATGCCACAGAAGCTTCTAAACAAGCCTCCATACTTGGCTGATGAAACCATGGTTGTGGGCCAGATCTGGTCAAGTGACCATTGGAAGACTGCAAACCCTCCTGGCTCTTGCTAGGGTTTGAGGAAGCCAGCTACCTGCATACAAAGTTGGCAGCTTCAGGACAAGCTTCCCAAAAGCTTTTTCCCTTGCTTAACCTCTCTCCCTGCCTAGAAACCCACTATTCTTCAATAAGGAAAACAAACACACAAAAAATGCTCAAGGGTACAGACTTGTTAATATTTCTCCCTCATCTACCCCAACAGAGGTGATGAAACTAAACTTCCCACTTCTGCCCTCCAATCTTGATCCTTTTAACCACTTCATTTGCTAAATTAATTGTGCACAGGGGGCGAATTGAAGTAGTGTCCCTGTGATCAGATTTAAGGGTGAATGATTGTGAGGGCATTGCAGTCGCTATAACTTTATGATTTGATTCAGTGGTACACACAAACAACTCCTAAAACTAATATCTTACAGTATCTCTGGACACCTGCATAACTGAATAGAAGCATTCCTGTCAAACAGACAACAACAAATGGTCAAAATTGGGAACGTCCTATCAAATTCTGTACCTGTCAACAGTGGTGTCCCCCAAGGCAGTGTTTTAGGACCACCAGCTCTTTTCATAACTCTACATAAATGACCTCTGTGATCATATCAAGAGCAACTGCATTCTCTTTTGCTGATGATGTAAAGCTATTCAACACCACAGACAACACTGCTACCCTTCAAAAAGACCTTGACTGTATGTCAGAATGGTCAAACAAATGCCAACTTCAAATCTCAAACAAATAAATGCTCTATCTTACATATTGGCAAAAAAAATCAGAAAATAAAATACAGGCTGAATAGTCAAGATCTTGTTGATGATCCAAACTCTGTCAAGGATCTTGAGTACTCATCTCTAATGATCGAAGTGCTAGAGCCCACTATAACTAACATAGCCAAAAAGGTGTTAAGAGTTGTTAACCTATCTATGTAGCTTTTCTCTGTTAATATACACTAATAATTAGAGCATACAAAAACATTTGCTAGACCAATACTCGAATACAGCTCATCAGTCTGGAACCCCATACGTATCTGATATTAACACAGTTGAGAAAGTCCAGAAATATTTCACAAGAAGAGTTCTTCATTTCTCTACTCGTTGCAGAATACCTTGTGCCACCAGACTCAAAATTCTAGACCTAGAAAACCTAGAACTGTACCGCCTTCGTCCAATCTAAGTATTGTATATAAAATCAAACATTGCAATGTCCTACCTGTCAATGAATGTTTCAGCTTCAACCATAAACAACACAAAAGCAAATAATAGTTACAAACTCAAGGTTAATTGCACCAAACTTGATTGCAGGAAATATGACTTCAGCAACAGAGTGGTCAATATCGGAATACTGTACCTGACCTCAGCGGTTTTTTTCCCCAAACCCCAAAAACTTTAACCTTAGACTGTCTACTATTGACCTCACCTTTCCTAAGAGTCTGTAGGGGGCGTGCATAAGCGCACCAATATGCTACCATCCCTATCCTATTGTTTCTTTTATTTTATTTTATTATATATTCCATTACTCATACTCATAACTATGTTTTTACTTATACCTATTATCTTGTAAGCAATTGACAAAAATAAATAAATAAATAAAACTTTGAAACTTCATATGACCTTGTAGTCATTACTTACTCATAAAAACTGTCACAGCTTCAAACAACCATTAAGTGACCAGTTGTATCTTGAGAACTAATGTAAAGACGGATGCAATGACTGTGCTGCTTTACCTCGTATCCTAAAATCATATAAAATAGACCAGCTTCACATTCTTCTTACATTACTACTTGTGTACAGATTTCAATAAATTAAATTACATCTCTGACAAACAAACAACTGGTAATTTAAAAACTGTTCAGTCTGAGCTGCTTAACCACATTAATTTAACATCCTTAGAATTGAAATTATTTCTGTATTGGGAGAAAACAGTACCTGGTTTTGTTGTTCTTTTCTTTTTGTCAAATGTAAAGTCTTGCTTCATTCAAGTATTACCAGTGCTATTCAGTTTAGGGACATAATTGAACAGGTTGTAAAATGTATGGGATATAATATTTGGAGACCTGTATGCCAGGGTTTTTCTTCAAGATACCAGAGTTACTGCACTGCATCTTAGCTGTCAACCTATTTCTTTCCTTTGTAGGTTTCATTTTGTGTTATTTCTTCACCTTTTGGAGACCCCTTACCTCTCCCCTCTTAAATCTACACTCACCACCAAGCAGACATAATCCAAGAATTTCAGTAAATCAACACTATATGCTCCCTACTGACTCAGAGAATTTGATACTGACAGATTATTACACCGAAAAGAAAAATACTGCCATAGTTTCTCTAACATTATTTGCCTGGAAGTGAGAACAGAGAGAGAGGTGGATAAGATCCATTATGAATGTACCAATGCCAGTATTTTGCTGTAATAGAATTATTTTTAATTTATATTTTATAACAGAGAACAGAGTTTCTCAACAAATCGCTTTCTTCATTTTTAACACCAAAGGCTACTTCCTGCAGATCAATTACCTTCCTTGGAGTGCAATCATGTAAGCTTACTCAGATGTAAAAATCAGCGACTTCAAAGGGATCACAGGTAGTCCTCACTTATCAACTGCAATTGGAACTAGCAACTTTGCCATCATGTTTTCAGTTGCTTCCCTTTTTATGTCTTCTTTTGCTCCCTATTGTTAGGTCCTCCACCACGAAACATGAAATTCTTTTTTCACACATTAATCCTTAAGGTAAAATTTAGAAGCAATTCTGTTGCACAATTGACAAAACAATTATGAACTTTTAGCCATGTGAAAAGCATATGACAGAAAATCTCAACCATATTAGCTCTAGGTACACTGGACGTGTGAGGACTGAACTGATACATTTGGCTCCCAAAGAATAAGCTCTTCCTACAAGGACTGGGTTTATTTATTTATTTATTCATTACCAAGACAACTCTGTGAACTAAATTGGGCTGAGAGAGAGCAACCAGCCCAAAGCCTCTGAGTGAGCTTCCATGGCTGAGGATGGAATAAAATTAGGTCTTTCTGGTATCAAATTAATCACCTAAACTCTGCTGCATACATGAGATTATGTAGGTTAATTTAACTATGAATCTCAGACAATAATTTTCTTACATATGAATCACCCAATATTTTATATAAATATCAGAATGATATTTGCATGTTGATTCTTGCATGTGTGTCTCTAGAACTGAATCTTTGGACTCATTTCCCTTAATAAAAAACATGCAGATGGACTTCTCAGAATAATCTTTGGAGAAGGCAATTGTCAATTATCATGCAAAAGCCTATCTTTGTGATCTTTCAGCACCAAGACTGCAATTCATCACAAAATTTCCATCTGATGGACACAGATTGCTCCAAGTGTCATTAACTGGTTCTCCATACTTGTTGAAACAAATTCTCTCTGCCTATTCTAAGAGCATTATTTTCATTTGAATATTGTATTTCCAGGCATCTACACAACTAAATCAGTTATCCATTTCAGAAATGGGTAAATCAAAGTGTTTACTTCTAGGATGAATTTAATTGTGAGTTCTCTAGTGGTTATTCTGGAAGCCCCAGTGGAAAAGAAAACAGGAAAGAGATATGGAGAAAAGTCAGTGGAATTTAACTACATTCACAAGAGCAATTCCACCTCTGACTAATAAATACACAGATATATTTGGACACAGATGTATTTTGCCCTGTATGGAGCCTTGTGTCTGCAATGACACAGCATTATAGACACTTGAGCATGAAATAAAGGATGTCTGTGTTGCCCTCTCTATAAAATGACTGTTGGGAGTGCTAAGAAAGAACTGGATTCTAAAACAAAAGTGTCTGATGTTTCTAAATCTACAAATCTTCTCATTCCTGTATAGAACATTTATTATAGAGTTACGTGTATCCCAAACTACTGATCCCCAGCATTTCTAGTCTTGATTAACTGATATTGTTGTCTGGGAATCCTCCAACATTTCTGGAGCACCCATCTTGGGTAAAGAGTGACTGCAGTGATAACAAATCTGTACAACATATTTTCATCTCTAGGATGGTTCTATGAAAAAAAAATGGCCCCCATTACTTAGAAGATTATTTGGTCTTCCACGTTACCACTCTTTCCCTTCAGCATTTTTAAAGAATTAATATCATTTGTCATGACACTATATTCATAATATGTTTACAAATATTTGGAGTTACAATTCTATTTTATCATTTTTATTTTACTGGTGAAAGCATATGAGTTTGGTTGTCTGTGCAATGCAGTAATTACTTTAGTTTGTATAACGCCCTTCCATCTTGAATATTTCTGTAAGTGTAAATGCCAAGAGGAAGTTTTTAGGTTTGCTTAGCTGCATAGGATACTATTTGAGCTCTATAAAAATAATAAAGCAATCAAATATTACTTTGCAGAAAATTCTCATTAATAGGGATTAATAGGGGAGATTAAAAAAATAAAAGTAGTAGCTTCATAATTAGGGAGTTAATCTATAAATAATCAATGCAGGCTTCTATTTAGACCTATGGCTAAAATTAAAATCCCCTAAGAAAAGGCCCTACAAAATGAGGACATGATGAAAGAAAATAGGACAGTGACAAAGAGGGGATTTTTAACTGTGCATCCTCAATTAACAAATTCCTTAACAGTAAAGAGTGATATTAGATGTGTAATTACCAAACTATTTTTGCACAACAAGTTCAGCAGCAATTATTTTATTATTGTGGTATGTAACAGAGGATTTGGAAAAAAAAAAGGTGACAAAGATTATGTATTTGCATTTCAGCTACACAGTTTATGCTTTTCAGAGAAAACATGTCATTGAAAGAGAGCCTTGGCCTTAGCAGTGCCCTCCTTTCAGAAGCTCCAGAACAGGGGTCTCCAACCTTGGCAACTTTAAGATTTGTGGACTTCAATTCCCAGAGTTCCTCAACCAGCAAAGTTGACTGAGGAACTCTGGGAATTGAAGTCCACAAATCTTAAAGTTTCCAAAGCTGGAGACCCCTGCTCCAGAACATATGATGGTCATCCTTTCCATTCTTATGATAATAAATATGTGTTCTTTTGATCAGTCTGAATATATTTTAGCATATTAGATAGGTTTACCTGACAAAGTGCTGTTTCTAACAATAATTACCTTTGAGTTTCTTGACAAGTGCTCTCTCCCCTCCCATTTAATCCAAGTAACCACTATACTTTTCCTTGGCCCATAGAACCTAAAGCCCCTGTCACACTGCACCAACGGATAGAAAGAGGATGTAAAACGGACAAAAACACTTGCCATCCGTTGGTTAAAGTGATGCTTCTGTTCTGTACTCACTGCCTCCATTTTTCATCCTCTCTATCCGTCCAGCATCCGTTTATTGACGTTTCATCCACTCAGAAAGTTTTGAACTGCTCAAAACTTTTGAGCAGAAAATGTATCCAATGCTCCATTCTGCATCCGCTAGGCATCCGCTAGGCATCCACTAGGCATCCGCTAGGCATCTGTTCTGTATCCGTTATGCATCCGCTATATCCGCTAGGCATCCGCTGCGCATCCGCGCAACTCCATCTGCTCCAGCGGTAAACGGACGCAGGGAGGAAGTGGAACGGATGCGGAATGGATGCAGAAGGATGCCTAGCGATGCAGAATGGAAACAAAGCATTTAAAACAGAAAAAACGTTCACAGAGGGGACCTATCTCAGATATTAAGGATGTCTAGAGGATGCCTAGAGGATGCAAAGGGAACCTAGGGGAAAACCTATACTGCCTATAAAAAGGGGGAGCAACTCACCTGCATCTCACTTTCAGAACAGCAGCCCTGCGGTGCAGACCTCTGCAGCCTTCATCTGACTCTTCCTCTTCCACAGCATCCAGTCATGTCCACCATGGATCGTAACAAAGTCCTTTTGGCAGCCACCATCCTTCTGCAATAGTGCGAAGCCACTACAGGCTCTGTGAACTCTACTACAGGAAGAAAAGGAGGTGGCCAAGAAGCGTCTGAGTCCGAAGATGGATCGCCAGAAGAGCAGAGGACGGACTGTACAACAAGCGATGGTGGAGCTCAGGAACGAAGACACTTGGGCATTCCAGAACTTCATGAGGATGCCTCCAGCCATGTTTGACGAAGTTGTGCAGCGGCTGACACCCAGGTTGACCAAGGCAAACACCAACTTCCGGCCCAGCCTGGAACCTGGGCTCAAGTGGCACTCACTCTGCGCCACCTGGCTTCAGGGACCACGTACACGAGCATGCAGTACGGCTGGAGGGTGCCACACAACACCATCAGCATTGTGGTCAGAGAAGTGGTGCAGGCCATCATCGAAGAATACATGGAGGAGCTCCTCCAGTGCGCCTCCATGAAGAAGGATGGAAGAAAGTTGCAGAGCAGTGGTATCAGAGGTGGAACTTCCCCCACACCATTGGAGCCATAGTGGCAAGCACGTGGCCTGCAAAGCGCCAGCCAAGTCAGGGTCCACTATTTCAACTACAAGGGCTTCTTCAGCATCATCCTCTTCACCATGGTCGATGCTGACTACACGTTCATGTACATCGATGCTTCAGGCAACGGCTCATCTTCAGATGCCCAGGTATACAACGCCAGTCACCTCAAGGAGGGGCTGGAACACAACCTCATTGTGGGATTCCCAGATCCAGAACCCCTGCCCAACGACACGCAAGATGTGCCCTACTTCATCGTGGGGGATGATGCCTTCTCCCTCACAACCTACCTCATGAAGCCCTACACCTCCAAATGCCTCACCTGTGAAGAGAGGATCTTCAACTACAGGCTGTCCAGGGCAAGGCGGGTGGTGGAGAACGCCTTTGGCATCCTGGCCAACAGGTTCCAGTACTTCTCACCACCATGCAGCATCGCCCAGAGACCGTGAGGAGGATTATGGAAGCTTGCTGCATCGCACAATCTCATGCGCACCCGCTACCCAGTCTTGCAGAACAGGCTCGTGGACCTCCAACAAGGCAATGGGGGCATGGACCCTGGGGAATGGAGGCAAGGGCAAAACCTGATAGACACTGAGAATGTGCAAGGCCCCAACAGAGCCTCACGTGAAGGGAAGAAGCAGCGCAACCTCCTGAGACACTGGTGCAACTCCCCAGCTGGAGCAGTGGAGTGGCAAGCAGGATGACAGATGGTTAATGGATGCTTCCTTGAGCCTGGGCATAACACTGATGAGGTTGTGCCATGTATGTTGAGTGGCCCTACAATGAAGAGGGCATTTAATAAAGAGTTGTGTTTATGTTGACATGTGTGGATGATTGATTACATTATTATTGATAATAAAGGGCCATAGGTGTGGCACCTGGGAGGGTGGACCATCCAGTCCCACTTTGCTTGCACTGGAGGTTTATCTATCCCACAGCTATTACCCATCCCAAAGGTATTCCTGCCCATCCCACTGCTATCTTAACCCATCCCTCAAGCCTGCAAAGGCTTAAACCATTCTTAAAAGTTTCCACCAAGATTTATTAAAAAAAAAGAAATTGAAGCAAGTGTGTGAATCAAAGATAGACTTTATTAACAAGAGCTATAAAACAAAAATGAGTCTCTGGCACTCCTCTTGGTCGTTCAGTCTCAGGGGTGAAAGGTCTAGGTGCTGTGGAGGTGGCTGGTGCTGGAGTGCTTGTCTGATCCCCCGCATCATCAGCTCCTCCAGAAGCAGAAGCAGCAGAAGCTCCAGCGCCCAGAAGAGCGAGCCCGTGCTACAGAAGCCCCAGCAGAACCAGAGTGAGGGCCAGGGGGTGGGATAGTGGCCCTGTCCCTCTTGCCAGGGCTGGCAGCAGATGGCTGAGGCTTGCTGTTCTTTCCCATGGTTGTGGGGTTGCTGGCTGGCAGGGAGGCTGGCAGGAACCAAGGCTGGCACCAAGGCTGGCAGGCAGGCAGGCACCAAGGCTGGCAGGCAGGCATGCACCAAGGCTGGCAGGCAGACTGGCTGGCAGCAAGGCTAGCAGGCAGGCAGACAGCAAGGCTGGCAGGGAGGCTGGCAGCAAGGCTGGCAGGCAGGCAGACAACAAGGCTGGCAGCAAGGCTGGCAGCAAGGCTTGCAGGCAGGCATGCAGGCAGGGCAGGCAAGGCTGTCAATCCGTCCAGCAGCAGTCTTTCCTCTGAATGGTGACCTGCTCTGAGCTGCTTCCCTTATATCCGCGGGGCTTACGCAATGCATCCTCCCCACATGCGCAATTAATGCTAGGCATCCGTATGCTTCTGCTGTGCATCTGCTAGGCTTCTGCTCTGCATCCGCTTCATCCGATGTGCATCCACTGTGCATCCGCTGCATCCGTTCCCGTCTGCTTTGCTGAGGCCCCCGCGAAGCCTAGCGGATGTGCCATCCACTCTCATCCGCTTCCATCTGCTGGGCTTCCGTTCCACATCCACTTTCCATCTGCTCTGCGTCCTCCCTGCGTCGTTCCTTCCGTGTTATCCGCTCTGTTATGCAAATTTTTGCCCCTTTGAGGAGCGGATAACAGACGGATGGAACATTTTTCTCATCCGCTGTGTCCTTTTTACAAACGTTTTGCATCCGTTGGGCAGTGTGACAGGGCCTTTATCTGTTTCTTTTCTACAGACACGTCTAACCACACATATATTTCTCTCACACATGTACACAACGTTCCTTGTTTGTTTCCACCCCCCTCCAATACACACATGCAAGATTTGGGCTTTTTTATTAGAAAGTAATGGCAGCATCCTGCCCACAGAAGTAAAGATTGAAAGCTTGTGTTCAGCTCTATTGCAATCCTTCTACTCCATCAACATGTCCATTCCTTGGAGGCCAGAGAAGTCACCTTCTTGTTGCCTACAAGTCCTGTTTCACAAGAGGTCAGAAGAGGCAGGTCACACAACAAAATAGAACTACCGTATCTGGGTTCAAAAATACAGATGTCCACTAGATAACAACAATAATAAATCTTGAATTCTAGTAGCCAGTTGGCATTTTGCAGCCCAGATAGGATAGCCGTACTGAAAAAAAAGAAAAACAAATAGTAGGTTTACTGAAGAGAGGGAGGGATAAACAGATAACAGATAAATTTTAAAAATCCAGACTGTTTCTAGAGAGTCTTGGTGGTGCAGTGGTTAGAACGTAGTAATGCAAACTATTTCTGCTGACAGCCAGCTGCCTGCACTTTGGCAGATCAAATTCCACCAGGCTCAAGGTTGACTCAGCCTTCCATCCTTCTGAAGTGAGTAAAATGAGGACCCAGATTGTTGGGGGCAATATGCTGACTCTGAAAAACCACTTAGAGAAGGCTTTAAAGCACTATAAAGTGGTGTATAAGTTTAAGTGCTACTGCTATTGCTAACATAAATCCAAATGTCTGGTCACTATATCGATGGCCTGAACAGCCAAACATTGATATTCAAAGAATCATAAATCATGTAATTTGGATTTCTGAATTTGAATCCAGTTCTTAGAGATGTTAAAACTTGATGGGAGAAGGAAGCAAACATATTCTAGTCCTCAAAAAATATATTTTTTGATATCATTATAAGGACCATTTTCACAATAAAACTAAAAGGCCTTTCAAATAAAACAAATTCAATAAATAAAATAATGTTATTCAGGAATATGGGGTTTTTTTCTGTTGGTCATCATGGCTATCTTTAATTTTTTGTGAGATCCTATCACAAGGAGCTACAAAGTTTCCAAAAATCACAATGCTCTATAAGGGTAACATCCACTAAGTAGGAAGACGTTTGCATATCTCCATTCCTTTTTATGATTTAAAAAAACTCAGTCCCCATTGTGAGCAGTATGGAATTGATTTATAACAAACTTCCATTGTAAGAGAGTGGCAAGGAGCAGGGGGAACATAAAACATTAGACACCATCTAACCCAGCCCTATCTTAATCTTTGTTATGTCTCTCTTTTGGCCTCTGTGTTCTCTATGTCAAGAAGAATTGCTTGGTAACCAGCAAGCTTGGTTAAGAGAGAGTTCCAATGCCAAATGCCTCTTTTTGAGGTTGAACTCTACTATAAATAAACATAAGTGGGCATCATCTAGGGTTATATCCATAATAAGATTGAAAAATCAAAATGGTGACTACATTAGAAGACATTAAAAACCTCAATAGGTCCCTTATATCAAATCAGAACTCCAGGCAGAAAGATGTCCTACACTAGATGACTCCATATCATCTCTCATTTCTCCTTCTCCTTTCTTTCTTTCTTTCTTTTCTTTTCTCTCTCCCCCCCCCTTTGTTTATAAAATTTGTCTATAAAACAGCCACTCAGACACAAACACACAAAAGTAAAGATCATCAGAACCTTTCTCTTAACTGGACAAACCAATATCACATCTTCCACATCTTCCACATTTTATCCAGTCTCCATTCTAAGCCTGCCAATCATAAAGTTTCCCTAATGCAATCTTTACCACCTATTTCAGCAGTCACCATTAACATGAAATTTCTTTAAAGAAAGAAGATTGCACACTCAGGGTACAATCTTTTATTTCCAAAAAGCTTATAAATAATTATACTTCATAAAATCCTCCTTTTTGTTCCAAGTATGACTTCCATGATTCCAAACCAGAATCAGACCCCAACATACTATTTATCCCTGGGCACCTCTAGTGGGATTTCTGCATTTTGTTATCTAATATAGAGAAGCAACATCTGATTTGAAATATTGGTTTGCATTTAATGGTCTTTTAAAAAAAAAAATACCCTACTCAATTGCATTTTTGGTGAAACTAATTATACTAAGATTGCAGAGTTGTATAGGGCTGTAAAGTTTAATGTTTTCTGCCTTCTGAAGTAATAATAATGATTCTTTGCATGAAAATTCCCTACTGGAAGTAATGTGTGGTTATTATGGAGAGGGGGAAATCAGTTTTCATTTTGACTATCAGTTGTACTTTGAAACAGAAAAATGACCAGATCTGGACCTTTTTTAAAAACTGCATGAATCAGACAAAATGAATATATGCAATAAAAAGCTCATAACATACATCAGAAGATAGCTCTTTGCCCTTTCTCTGATTGTGTGCATAAATACACTCCTTACATTCTCAACCAGTCTTACTAAAAAAAAACAAACTATTTTTGAAGATCACCTTGTGAAGGGGGAGTCAGACCGCCAATCCAAGCCCCAATATCCAAAGATTGGCACAAAAATTGGCACAAAAATTTTGTAATGGCCCAAAAATTAGAAATGCTATAATGCTCGTCCTTGTGTCTTGGCCAGATAAAATTTGGCAACAATGCATATTACTGAGTCTGAACATAAAACTTTTCATAATTAAATAAAGATTTATTAAATTTATATTTAAGAATCTCTCATAGCTCACAAACTAAAATTAAATGAGACAGCAAGAAAGTGCTAGGCTTATGATGTTAAAGATGTGTATGCTTAAAATACAGCTGCTGATTCAATTGTGGATTTTCTAAATATGTTGGCATTTGAGATAGACTAGAATTCCATCATTTCTTGGTGTTATTCTAAATTTAAGATGTATTCCAAATCATAAATTGAATAATATAGATTCAGCTCCTGTCTGCCATTATGCAAATTTGGTATCTATCTGTGTATAGGATACATCTTTTCAAGCCTACTGGAAACAGTTACATGAGATACCAACCGCAGTGCAAACAGGAAGTTTCCAGAACTTACCATAGTTTTGGAGTCCTACATGTTTAAACATTTCTGTGAGACAGCACCCTGACAATGTATGCATAGCCAATAATCTTATAAATGCATTGTATAGGATATTTATTTAGGAAGAAACATGTTGACATGTAATTCAAAATCCTTGGAATCAGAGGTGGTATTTAGCAGGTTCTGACCAGTTCTGGAGAACCAGTAGTGGAAATTCTGAGGAGTGCGGAGAACCGGCAAATACCACCTCTGACTGGCTCTGCCCCCATCTATTATTTGCTTCCTGAGTCCTAGCTGATTGGCTGAGTCTTCTTTTGTTGCCCTGCACAGGAGAATGGAGCTGGAAAGCAGGTTAATGGGGTGGGGAGGAAATCGGATTTTGCAGTAACCTTCCTCCAGGAGTAGAGATGGAATGGGGATTTTGCAGTATCTTTCCCTTGCCATGCCCACCAAGCCATGCCACCAAGCCAAGCCATGCCCACTAAGCCACACCCACAGAACCAGTAGTAAAAAATTTTGAATCCCACCACTGCTTGGAGTCATGAAATTATCTCTTTATCATCCCAAGCATGCCCTGATTCTAGTGTGGGTTGATGACAAGGAGAGCCACATTTCTTTTCAGCTTCCAGAATTCATTGTTTGGGACTAATATAATTTTCAAAAAGTTTGTAAAAGATTGATTGATATTGAGTGTTTACTTAGCAATGCAATGGCAAAGGCAGCCTTGTCTTTAGGAAGAACCTTCGGGTCAGGGGTAGGATGCAATTGGTTCTGCCTGGTTCTATAGAACTGGTAGCTCAGAAAAGCAGCAGACACTGAACCAGTTCTGTGTTTGCTGCTGTTTATTCCACCTGCTCACCCAGGCTCTTACTTGTACTTTATTTCCTGCTTTTTCAACCTCAGCTGCTTTGCAAGGCACAGCTGAGGTTGAAAAAGCAGGAAAAAAGAGGCTTTTCAATTGCTGTGCACCCACGCGCAGTGCTTTTCAGCTGTCTGGGAGGCACAGCTTAAGGTTTTTTCACACGGGGTGAGATTCAACTGGTGTTACTAATGGTTCGGTGACTATGTTTTGCGAAGTACGCATGCGCACACAAAACGTAGTCACCAAAGAGGTAGTAACACTGGTTGAATCCCACCCCTGCTTCAGGTCAATCTCAATTTACAATCTCCACCTCATAGTTAATTCATTCTATCCTCACATCACTATGTTTTGGTAAACTCAGAGCCAGTTTTCTGTTTTAAATCTAACTCCCATGAGTGAGTCTGAAATAACAGCATCATTGTGTTGATTCAGCCAAAGCTTAAAATCTGAATTCCTAATCAAATTGAAGTTTTTTTTTCTTTTATATTTGACCTATGTGCTTGGAAGCCTCTAAAGCCTCATAATCTACTTCAACAAAACAAATTATTTGTAAATTAGCCCTTATAGTTCTAGTCATGTACAAACTCAATTTTAGAAAAAGTAAGGTTATTGTCAGTAGCTATTTGGCTACTCAGATCAAGGCCGATAGCTATTGGGACATTGTATGTATTAACAGAGCTGTTAATGAGTTTTGAATCAAAGCAGCTTTCTTTACCAAAGCACAAATGCAGTTTGAAATACCAAACTAAATTGGACACACCAAATAATTTCACATTATTCAGATTGTTTTAAAGTATATAAAATTAGTGCATTTTTCTTCTGAATCAGTTGAGAAATTTGAATTGAATCAACTCAAAATTGTATTCATTTTCTGAACAAAAATGTCATTTTGAACTGGACTGCTCCAACAATTAAAAGCAAATCAGCAATTTGAATTGGATCACTTTTGATTAGCACACCCTGAATATTTCAGTGGTGTTTATGTCAATTTTGAAAAATGAGTAATTAGAAGACTAAAAATGTAAAGAGGCAAGACATAGAGTCAATATCTATGCTATGTCACACACCCCCCCCCACAGCAGTGTTCTCAATTACTCCGGAATCCAGTGTCCTGACAAAGAGAATAAAGATCCTTGCAAAATAAGACTCCTGCTTATTAGAAGACACCCCAAGAGGCTCAGAGTGAGGGAATCCACACGCCTCATATTCAGAAGAAGCAAAATTAATGCACCATCACTAAGAGATATAACCAGATATAATATTCTTTCCTATCTCCAAATAAGGCAATGTGAATAGAGGTTCAATTAAAAAATGCTTTGTTTTGCTCTTTTTTTAAAAAAAATTGTTATTTACCCCCAATTTTAGCATATATTATTATAAATATAAAGAAATATTATTCTTTCCCTTTAGTTTCAGTTTAATAATCCAATGTCAGATTTGCCCCAGCAGAAAAGTGAGCGAATAAGACAAAGGAAAAATGGAGAGCAGAAGAGACATTGGTGGCAGTAGAACAGCATTTCCTCTCCATTTTTCACAGCTCCCTCCTTCCTTTCACCATTTTTAACCACATATGTACTCTCAATTTCCCAAGCTAACTACAAAGCAGTTCTGAAATGTATAAGACAAATAACAATGTCAGTCAGGAACAGCAGCTGAAGCTAAGTGGCAACTTACTGTGCACAAAGGTAGAGCAATAAAGCAAGCACGTGATCAAGATCCTTTGAGGACTGTTGCTGCTGTGTGTTTTGGCTTTAAGAGAAACAGCAGTATTCTGTCACTAACATCGGCAGGGCTGGATAAGATACTCAAGTTTGACTACCCCAAAAATCCCTGACATTTCCTTTGGCAGTTTTGTGTGCACGCGCAGCTTAACAAATGGTTGGGTTTTGTTTCAAAAAAGCAAATGGCCTTCTTCTTCTTTCACGTCAAGGTAGCCTAAAATGGCTTTTAGATCGGCATCTTGCAGGATACCTGGACCTGAAAACATTCTAAACCTGGAAGTTCTTTTCCTACTAAATCAATCCATGTTTTCTAATTTGCTCCCTCCACCAATTCTTTAAGCCAGAGACCATGGTGCACCCTGATTCCCTCAACAAGCTCCGCATGCCGTCATCAACTCTTTTCAAAACCCACTTCTTCAAAAGCACAGCATGGCTGGTAAATGTATTAATGTATTACAATTGTGCCTAGAGATGCCAGCTACTTTAGAAGCCCTGCTCCTCTGCTGTCAACCAAAACTGCCATTAGGAGGTGATCGTTTCTGCTTCTAGTTTCACTCTCTTCAGATTGCTGTTAAATGTACAGGAGAAAGCCCAGGCAAGGGTTTTTGTCTGTTTAGTTGGCTGCAAAATGAAAAATTACACTCCATCTTTTGTCTTATCAGGTATCATTTAACCTTTACAACAAGCTTGCCAGGAACTAAGACTGTTGGAGAACTACCTAATGTCCACATGTCAAATTGCATCATAGTGCTTACCTCAAAGGACCACATTATTATAATTGGAAGAATGTCCTAAACCAGTTTTCACTAAACTGGATCTTCCTGATGTGTTGGAATTGCAACTCCTAAACTTCCCAGTGACCGTTACTGGATTTTGGGAGTTTTACCGAAAACATTTGGATGGCACCAGGTCAACAAACTTTATATACATACATACATACATACATACATACATACATACATACACACACACTTATATACATGTATGTGTGTGTGTGTGTGTGTGTGTGTGCGAAAAAGCCCAAAACAGCAACAATGAAGACACTCAGGCAGAAGTGCTTTAGAGGGTAAGAGAGAAGAAACTGGTATTGGGATAAAAGAGCCCCCAGTTGTTTGAAGAAAGGAAAATGAAATTACTAGAATGAGAAGGACCAGATGGAGATTGCTAACATTCAGAAGAAGGTGAAAATCAGATCTTTTGATTACTGTTGATTAATGAACAGAAAAAAGTTCTCTTTCCAATCTGTATCCGCTTTATAGCATCCCCTTTATAGCATCAAATCTACACTTCTTCCATCTAAAAGCCATAGCTAAATTATTCCTGGATGAACTACCACAAACCATGAATCATCTTATCAACTCAGGATGCTTCCCCTCATCTCCAAAACCCAATACCCTCTTCTGTGATAAATGATAGGCCTCTCAGCTATAATTCTCCATGTTTAGGATAATATAAAATTATGTGTCATTCATATTATAGGGACACAGGCACTTTCTATTAATAGAAATTAATGCTTCCAGATTGTACTTGGATTGCCTCTGACAGATGAAGCCAAGCAAAAGGCTGGGAGGAGCAATTTGATTCACAATAAATAGATACCAAGATTTATGATCAAAATAGAACATCTTAATGATTTACCATAGCAATGAAACCAATAGGCTGGTGTTTCAATCTGATATCCACAAATTTGTATAATCCTCAGGGTAAAACAATTTAATGTGCTGTCTCTTTTATAGTTACAAAAGGCCTTTCATATGATCAATTATACATAAGAGTATAATAAATGTAACTTTCTTCATACTAATCACATCTAACTTAAATTCTCTTGTTGGTCTTTGGAGTGTATGTAGCATTCCCCATAAAGTTTTTAGTCTCTGCTCTTAGCAAAAGTTAATATGCCCAGAACTTCCAGATAAATCATTCGTACAAAGGTCTTTATGCCCATACCACTATTCATACAATTATGGACTGCCTTGTCCTGTGAAAGACCCTTACTTCACACAATAAACTTGCTCTTGTTTAGTCAACAGCAGTAAACCTTAGTTTTGCTGAAAGGGCATAATTGGACAGAAAGCCTCTTCTATGGGACAAAATCCAGTTCTGCAGGTGGCAACCCTCCTGTTTTAAATATTCCAGGTTCTAGAACGTATCCCAAAGATGCTCATCCGGCATCTTCCTTTTGATTCTTTTTGATGCTATCTTTTTATTTTCTCAGGCTGTTTAATCCTCCATCTTTCAAAAAGCTGTGCTTGTTTATTTGTTTTACATCTTTCCAGTATGATTAGCTTTATTTTGATATTTTGCTTTGAAAACATCTTGAGCAGAAAGGCATAGTGGGCAAAAGGACTCCTGTTGGAAGATGAGAAGGAAAAATAATCTGGCATTATGAGATGAGTTGCTATAATTGGTTGAATGTTTAACAATTTATGTAGACAAGAGATCAAGTTTCTTCGAATCTTAGAATATATTTCATGCATTGTTATTCAAATGTTATTTTAATTTGAAAAATTTAGCATTTTTTAAAAATTATTCATATATAGACTTTTGTATTCTATGGGAATTTCTCATAGGTAACTATGTATTACATAATTGCTCAAAATGGTTGGTTGCTACCACACAAAGGCCATTTTCTTTTAATCAATAGATGATGAATTCTAGATTGTGCTGTAACTAGCAAGCCATTGTGTAATGTTCTTGATGAGTTTTGAACTTTCACAGAAATATAGGGGTGGACATCCCAATAGTGAAGTGAGATCTTGAAATTCTCTTGGTAACTATCAAGAAAACTACTCAGCTCTGTCACTGATATAATATGTGTCCCCATTTTGAAGCTCTTATAATAAGTAGATTTTATATATGTTAAGCTGGGATTTCCCCACTATATCCATATTAAGAAGTTCTGGTTTAATGAGATAGCAAGCCAACATGTTAAGCCAAGATTAGATTTTAAAATTATCACAAATTAATGAACAATAAACCATAGTTTTCGAGTTCAGATAAGATTATCTGAAGTATAAAGCCAAAAAATAAAGTCTGAAGAAATGTAAAAGAGGGACAGTGCTAGACTGCTCTGTCTCAAAGAGCTGCTTCTTATGTTCAAGGAACAGTGATATACAACTAGTTCAACAGAATGCCCAGTGTGTATATACTGTATATCAATGGCTCTGTGTCAGACAGCATGGAAGTATCAAGTGGTGTACTACAAGGTTCTATTTCAGGCCATATTTTGCTCAGCATATTTATAATCACTTGGAAAAATATTAAAAACATAACTATCCAATGTACAGGTAGATAGCAAGGCAGCAAACATCTCTGAGACAGTGTCAGGATTCAGGAGAAGCCTGACAATCTGGAACAATGGGCAGAAATCAGTCGGATAAATTTCTGCAGGAACAAATGCAAGGTTTTAGATTTGGATAGGAAAAAAAAATCAAAGACATGAATATATGATGCTGCAGACCATAGAAGGCAGCAGTATATGCAAAAAGGATCAAGGTGTCTTGGAGGATCATAAGTTGAATATGAGCCAGATATTCAAATATGCGCCAAAGTGTGATGCAGCTGTAAAAATAAAGCAAAAATAAATCTAGGTTGAAGTAATAGAAGTATTGTTCAAAAGGAATCATTTGTTTCTCTTCATTTTTTATTCTGGTTTGACAGGATTGTGCTTATAATATTGCATCCAGTTCTTGGAATTACAATGTAGGAATGACATTAACAAACAGGTGTACATTTAGAGGACAGCATGATAAAATGATAAAGATGCCCGGAACAGCATTTATAAGAAATGGAGGCACAAAAGAAGAGAATGGTGCTTGAGACTGTTTTTGTTCTGTCTTCTGAAAAAATTCTGAAGAATCCTGCTCGATATTCTTTATGAGAGCTCTACTCAAATAACCATTATAGAAATACAAAAAGTCAATATTAGAATACAAAACACTTTTAAAATTAAAATATACAAATTACACGAAGAGAATACAAGATCAACCACAAAGAAACCATCTAAGAATGTTTCTGGTTACCTGGGATCTGATGAAACAACAAGATGTTGAGGAACTTCATGAATGATAACAGGGAGAAAGCTAATCTGACTTGAGGGACAGGCAGAATGTTACATAGGACAGGCATCACAGCACAGACAACCCATTACCTGAGCCCATGAAATGTAGGTCACTGTTGGATGATCTTCCAGCTGAAGATCATATAGATCTGAAATGTGACCAATGTTCTGTGTCAGGCTCTGGATGACCTGGGGTAGGCCCATGGCTGTCATGGTGGTCATGAACTCCCAAGCCACCTCAGACTCCATTCCTTTTTTAAAAACAAGTTTTATTCAATTTTTCACATAAAAACAAACAGCTGTTTTTAGTGGACAACATAGTTCCGGATCATCACTTTTACAGACAAATATGACAGCAATTATACATTCATATATGCATACTTAATTCTATTATTACCTTTTCCATTCCAAACTTTCAGAAAAGAGAAAAACAAGCAAATTAATCCTAATCTCTTACATTAATCTCAATCCAAACATCCTTTCATTTCATTTCAAATATGCTTTAATATTTATTTTAAGAATAAAAATAACAATATGTTTGCCTAATAAAAAAGGTAATCAGTGTCTCTCCTTCCTTTTAATAGTCTGTATTAGCTTATTAATTTAAATTGTTCTTTAATCTTTAATCTGTCATATTATCTTTTCATGACACATTCTTTCTACAAATTCTAGATTAATACAAGTTTTAATACAAGAGAAAAAGAAACAAGCATAGGTTTCCCCCCTTTTACTGCTTTGAGTGTGACACCTCAGTGGTTAAAATATACCTTTATTCCCTCATCTTAATTCCCAATAAACCTTTATTTTTAAGTAGTTACAATAATAATCATTACATCTTTTCATTTGGATTCCACAATATATTTCCCCCCTTAATTTTATTTCTAACTTCAAAAGGGTAAAAGGGAAAAAATGACTATTTAATTCTTGGTTACTGATAGTGACCTCATTTTTAAACATCTTCACATTCATTTCAATTGTTACAATTTCTTCAATAAACCTTAACTTTTCTTTTAATGATAAAAATAAATATGTATATTCATCCAATAAGAGTTATCAGTATCTATCCCTCCTTTAATAATCTACATTACCCTATTTTCTAAATATTTTTAATTGCAAATATATTCTTGCTACCCCTTGTCACCCTGCAGAATCCCCTTTTTAATTCATCAACTATTATCTCTAAAAAAACAACTTCTTTTCATCATTTTACTATTTCCGTGTTTCTTTATTTCCTGCACCTGTTTCTTACTGTCTCTCCTCCCCCTCTTTTTCCCCATATCGTTTCTCATTACAGTTTATATCCCTCTCTTTCTTGATATCGTCCTTACCCCTTTTCTGCACCTTTCTACCTTTCCTGATTTCACAGGTATTCCCCTTTTTGATTACCTTCTTAAATCTCAACTTTTTAGCCTTCCTCCTTTCCTCTCGTCTTTGTGTTAATTGTCTATTTAAGATGGCTTCTCCTTAAGCCTCCTCCTCCTCCTCTGAAGTTCTTTCTTTTTGTTCAGTCACCATTTCCATTTCTTCTAACACAGAACAGATTCACCTGTTTCCTGCAGTAATTCTCTCATATTTTTAAGTTACATTTTTAATTCCCAAAGAGATATCATCATTACACACTCTTATATTTTATAATCGTTGAAGTCCACAAAAACACTTTTACTTTCCTTCTTTCTTCTTCAAGTTTTCCAAAGTTCTCAACTGTTCCAACCTAGGGTCTGTACCAATCAATCAATCAATTAATCAATCAACATCAATCAATCCCATGGTCAGTCTTTTCTTGCTTCTTTCTTTATTCTGGTTCAGCTTTCACTTTCTAAGATTCTTACTATGTTTCAATATTTCTTTAACATTATATTGACACAAGTTCATATAGAAACAGGATGATTTCCCTTTTGTTTGAGTTTAAGTTTTTATCCAGAAGATGGCACTCTCAATTATACAAAGTCTTCACCTTTTCCCCTTATTTTGTTATTTAGGGTTTTTTGAACCTCAATATTCCAGAGCAATCCAGTCTCCAATTTGTAAATTTTATTATCATTTTTTGACAATCTTAAGTCCAGTTTTATTTTATGCCTATTTGTAGCCAAAATATTTTAATCCAATTTAATTAAGTCTTTAATTCCGGCTCCTTCCTTTCCCAGTTTGAAGCCCCGCTTAGCTGTCAAAATTATTTTCTTGTTGTTTTTTTTTCCTGTCCCTTTGTATTTTCGCCGCTCACTTTTCTTTTCTTAAGAGTTCAATATTACTTTAATCCCGGGGTACTTTTTGCTTAGTTGTTTCGCCCAATTGTCCCAGCTCAGATGTTATCCACCTCTTTCTTCACTCATGCACAAATCTTAGTCCAGCTGAGTCCTCCTCTTCGGGGTGGCCATTTTGAACCACCGTTTCAGTCGTCTTTGGGGGGGAAAAAGACCAAACCCAGTAGAGGAGATGCAGCTCCCCTCAACTTGGCTGGCAGCTTCCCCTTAATCCACCACCCCTCCAAGGCAGCTTCAGCCCTTAATCGCAATGATCAGGGCTCTCCAACGAAAGAGCACAGACTATAGGGGCGGACACTCGTGATCTACAGTCTTTCAGCGAGAAAGTGTGAACCCGGAAGTCTGTGTCCAATCTCTTCTTAAAAGCCTCCAGTGTTGGAGCACCCACAACTTCTGGAAATTTATTTAATGTTAAATAAATAAATTACTACCCTATCTTGCTATTACCACTTATCTTGTTTTACAGACTCTACTCAATGAGCTAGACCGAAGCATGGGGAGATATCGTGATGAAGTGAACCTAAAAACAGCCATCATGTCCTTTATTAATGCTGTATTGAATGCAGGTAGTGGAGAGGTGAGTGTATGTGCTGAATTTCTTTTAATCTCTGAAAATAGCTGGCAGAATTTCATGGCATAATGAATTCTTCTCTAAGCTATATTTTCAGGACTTGAATCTAAGGGCTTTTTTCTTTCTTTCTTTTTAGGACAATTTGGAATTCCGACTGCACCTACGATACGAGTTTCTAATGCTGGGTATTCAGCCTGTTATTGACAAATTAAGAGGACATGAAAATGCAACATTGGACAGGTGAAGCAGAATGTGGGAAGCATGACTATGTTGTAATGACAAACCCAGCATAGTCTTCTAATTCAATTTAATATAGCATAACACGGCCATTTAAAGAAAAATATATTTCAGATCAGATAATAAACAATATATATTCTGGCACCTCACAATTAACACCAACAGTTCCAATTGTACAGTTAGCACAACATAACTAAAGTTTTATCAGTATATTGTACTGCTTCCTGAGGAATCAGTATGGTTTGGCTACTAACAGACTCTAAATATGGAGGTTTATTAAATGCCTGGGAAATTAAGGAATATGTACACTGTACAAGGATATGAAACTGTTGATTTAGAACTAAATATTGTAAAGTGCTTTGAGCAGGATTGCCTTTCAGTTGGTCTGGAAGCTGCAGTTGGTACAGAATGCTATAGCTAGACTGTTGAAGGGAGCAACCTAGTGTGAACATATTTTAGTTATTCCACAGTTTGTTACTTAGGTAAGTTTAAAATGCTTGCACAAAGATTGAATTGAGTCTGACTTAAGACCTACAGAGCTTTTGGAGATGACTTGCAAGCTAGCCTATTCCTTCCAAGGAAGGATGCTGTTTTCACAGGGCATTTGCTAGAATGTATAATGGTGTTCTTAATGCAGATGTTTTGGCCGTGGAATTACTGGTTCAGTTATTGTTGGTATCAAGCCTTGTAAACTTTAGGTTGCCAGCTGACATCTTATTTGTTCACCCAGGCTTTTAATTGAATCAATGCTATGATATCTCTTGCTATCTTGTTATCCTATTTTCCTCATATTCTAATATTTTATGTTTGACTCATATTTTACATTCCCACTTGATGTTTATTGCAGTTATCGTGCAAGCTGGAAACTGATATAAATAAAGTGAACTAAATCATAAAATAAACTGCATGATTTAAATATATAAGGGCAATTGCCCCCTTTCCACTTGAGAAGTCTTGAAACTAGGCAATAGCTTGAGTGAGATAGTGTACATTGGAAAACAGTTCTTCTTCCAACTAGGGATTCTTTTTCTAAAAAAAATCTGGAGTCAAAAAAAATGGAGCTGGGGAAGGGAATTTTGTAAACAATAAGAAAGGAAAAATTGAAACCTCTAACTAACATACAGTGGTCATCACTATATTTCTGTCTGAGAATAAATAAATCTGCATGCTATATATTTAATGTTAATCCTTAGTTGATTATCTCAGTTGATGCCAACTTGTAACTTTTAGTTGTCTTTCAGTTGGTCTTATTCTGTGGTTCAAATGGCAGTTTTAGTTTTTTCAAGATAACATCTGCCTTGTGCTTAAATCTAAATAAGCACATTGATTTAGTTTTGTTTTCTATTATGTCATGAAAATCATATCTGAATGTAGGCCCCTCAATGCACATTGATTTAAGGGCAGCATATCAAATTTGGAAACTAATTCCAACTGAGTTCACCTCATTATGAATAACATATAGATGATGAAAATGTTTATTTTTCCTCTAGGCACTTAGATTTCTTTGAGATGGTTCGAAATGAAGATGACTTGGAACTTGCAAAGAGATTTGAAATGGTGAGTGTTTCCCTAGAAAGCTTTTGCTGCTAAGAACTGTTAGTTTGCGTTAGCTACTTCTATAAATATACCAGATTTTTCTGAGGGACAAAGACACAGTTTTCATCTAACTAAATAAAAATGAGAAGTTTTCTTTCTCATATAGACAGAATAAAAAGTATAACAAAGATTATGTTTTTAAAAAAGTTATCTGGTCATTAAGCTAACTCAGACCTTGTCAGGAACCCATCATTTAACTGGACTATTACAGCAGTGATGGCTTTTAGATGCCACAATTAGATTTTTGTTAATTCACACATTTATAGTTTGGGTCTTATGAATATTTGTTGGTTATCAAATAGTTTGTTGGTCAGATTGCTTACTATGCTTTGCTCACTTAGGAATGAAAGACACTGAATGATCCCAGAGTCCTTTTCCAATACAGTTTTCTTTAGCTCTATTTTAGATCAGCCATCTTTATATTCTGAAATTCTATTTCTGTCTTTACTCTTAGGCTTTGGCCACCTAAAATGGCTTTTTGTGACACGTTCCTGCCATTTGGATATTTGCACATTTGCTGTTCCAATTTCACTCAGTTTTAATTTGATAACCCCAGGTTCTGTCCACTTTAAGGGGCTTTAGATCTAGTGCTGGATTCAGCACCATGAATCTTTGTATCTCAGCGGACAGCTCCTCACTCCTCTTTGAAGCAAGTACCTGCTGTAGCCTAGCCCTTTAGTCCTCAATGGAGACCCTTCCTTTGTTTGTAGCCTAGAAGATCTAAACAAGTACTCAGTATATCAAAGCCACACTACATTGCACTACACTGGAATTATTGACATGCTTGTGTTTATTGCTTCTTTTCTAAAAAGGCTAGAACATGTCCTAATGTTATGAACGTGTCTCCATAAGTGCTAGTTCCCATCTCCTGTAGTGTTTGTACACAGACAGTGTAGACATAAACAACATTCAGTGTCAGATGTTAAGTCCAGTAAAATGTTGATGCATCAAAATAGGGATAGTTTTTCAAATAACAGTAATGGAGTAGAATATAGAAGTTACCAAGTACTTTGTCAAATAAGGTAAGAAGGTAAGCATGATCTATAATATAGGATAAAGGTATTTTATGAGCAGGTTTGTGAGCAGAGAAACATGAATGTCACCTATTATAAGAGTATGAAAAGCTATATTTTTTTTTCAGAAGCCATATTTCTTATTCCAAGCACAATGGATTCAATTATTGGTTTGTAACAGTGTATTCTTTTTAAATAAATGGTAGATATTTCCCCAATCATTTGTTTAGTTTTTAATAGCAAAAGTAACATATGCATTCTTAATATTGGAAACTGGGAAAAATTGTTAACCTAGAGAGTATTAGCGGAGTATATTGAATCTATTTTGTTCACAACCCTGGACACACCACACAACTTTTTGCTTGGAAAATATATTTCCAGAAATCATGAAACCATTTGTATTCCAGAAGTAAATGGAAATTTCCATAATTTGCTAGGTCATTCCATCCCCAAACTGATGAATTTTGTGCATCCCTTCTTAATGTATGTTATTGGCTTGTTTTAGATTAAGTAACTCTGACCATAACAAAAATAAAGATAAATTGTGACATCTTGTAGTAATTACCTATAATGTAGTAAGATATTTTCTTTTCTTTCTGGGAATAACTTGGAAGATGTGAGTGGATCTACCATTAAATAGGCATCCCAGTGTCAAGTAGCATTCTAACTGGCATGAGTCTTGTAATAGATACACTCTCCAATAGCTGAACTGAGTTTCAGAAGTGTCACAAATTATTATTTTCTTTTTAAAATTTGGCATTTTATTCTCATGCAGACATCGCATAATGCAGCAAATGCAAGGCATAAGCAGGAGATTGCATTTCAGCTTCCAATTTCTTGATGAACATAGATGTTGACAGTTGTTTTCTACAAACTAATACAATGTCGCTTGATTCTGCTCACCTTTCTACACTCTGAAATGTATGTGTTGCATGATTTGGCTAAACTTGGTCTCATGGTGATGTTTTTATTAGAATTTTTGTTTGCCTTTCTCGGTATTCTGTTGTAGGTACATATTGACACAAAAAGCGCCTCGCAGATGTTTGAGCTGATCAAGAAAAGGTTGAAGCACACAGACGCTTACCCCTATTTACTATCTGTACTCCAGCACTGTTTACAAATGCCTTGTAAGTAGATCATTTATTCTCACAATCAAAGGGGAAATGCTGTGATATGTAAGAAGAAAGTTAGCTCGTGAAACTAATGTCCATGAGGCTAGTGCCAAAAATGTATCCCCTTCAAATTTCATAATGCAGTATGTTGGATGATTACCACATTTTACCATATTACCATTAGGCAGTCTGGTCTATTGATTAAGGCATCAGACTAGAAAGCAGGAGACTATGAGTTCAAGTCCCACTTTATCTGTGAAAGCCAGTTTGCCCAAGTCACCTCACAGGGTTGGGCCAGTTTGCCCAAGTCACCTCACAGGGTTATTGTGGGGAAAATAGGAGGCGGAAGGTATGTCCCTGTCTTAAGTTATTTGTAAAAATAATAAGCTTAGGATACAAACAAATAACATTTTAAGTGTTTTGGCATGGACTGTAATATCACATCATTGTGTATTACAACATAGTACATGACAATATTACAACAAAGGATAAAATCACCTTACTGGAGCAAAATGAACATTGATATTTTTTTCTTCATCTAGCAGCTGTCCAGTTCCTTGTAGTAATAATATTTTTCAGCTTTGTTCAAATCCTAAAATGAAGCTGATCTGGACAGATCCAAGGGATATTCTCATGTAGAAGAGTTCCTCAGAAGCTGCAGAGGATGAATCAAAAACTGAAGCTTTATTAAATTTCTTTACAGATTTTGATATTGGTTAAAACCAAAATATAGGCAGTAACTCCTTTAGCTCTGCCTATAAAGGTGGGAAAAGAGTTGGTAAGCTTTCCAACTATAGCTACATGGGATGGAGAGTTAGAGGGGAAGAGAAAGTAGGGGTATATTCTTGGTAAGATTCTCCCATTATAATGTTTTGGAGATAGGAAAGTAAATTAATGTTTTCTGAAACTATTCTGCTATTCATTGTTGTGCATTGGTTGTTTATTCCCAGATCAGAAATATAAAGGTTTTGGTAGAATCTGTGAGCCTTGCAAGAACTATTAAATATAGTAAAGATAGATAACATAGTAAGGGGAAAATCTACATTTCCATAGACTGCTCAGAATGGAACAGTCAGGAGCGTTTTCAGACCTGGAAAAATAGACCAACTTATTAAAATATTGATGGAGCATACTTCTTCAGTCAAATAATCTTGTCTTTTGCATTTCATTTTCCTGATCACTAGAGCAAGATACATGGCATCCTGATATCTCATTGTTGTCAAAGCAATCTTAGCAGGTTCTTTGGCATGCATCTTTGATAGCAAACCACTTTGTCTCACACACTTATTTATAATCAAAGGTTTTATAATAAACCAATACACTCTATATTTAGTGTGCAGTAGCTGTGCTGGTTCTCCAGCTAGAACCACAATCTCTTAATTAGAGGTCCAGAAGAAAATGGTTCAGATACAAATTGATTAGTGGCTGAAAAATAGATCCTATTACTACCTTTCCAAGAAAGGAAAGGAAAGGAAGATATGACCTGTTATTCTTTTGCAAAGTTGAAAGCTAATTCATTAGACAATTTTGATCTTCTGGGAAGCTGATTACTCATATATTCTGACCATGCAGCATGGATTATTTCTCAGACTCACCATTTCCATAGAACTAAAAGGAAGATAGGGATATATTTGCTCACTACAGATTTTTTTGCCTATAGACAGCTGGCTTTTCCAGAACCCATTTTCCTGTTCCCATTTAAGACACCCCCCCCCCAAACATGAAGCAGCCATTTCATGCTTAACAAGCAATAAAAAGAGAAAAGTTGGATGAAGTCCATCTGGAAACGAAGTTCATCTTGATTAAATTATTTTTTTTCTTTTTTAAAGGAACAAGAAAGAACATTTGTGTTAAGAGTTGGAGATATGCAGGTTCCACTCTTAATTAACACAGAATCTTGATGAAAAACAAAACACTGGCCAGATGAACACTCTTGTTATAGTATGGGAATTCACAGAAAATACTTCATTCCCATTTTACTTCATGGGAACTGATACATAAAAAGTTCTCAAGCCCTAATTGGAAAAACAAATTAGCAATTTCTCTGAAGAAAATCGTACAAACTTGGCAATTTTAAATTCATTTAATAATCTTGCGACAACTACATATAATTTGTTTTCAAAGTTAGCCACTAAAATTTAATCGAAAGTGCTAATGGCAAATATAAAGTTACTGTGATGACCCAGAGTGTAACACAAACGTAACAAAATCCAAAAGTTAAATAAATGTCCTTTAATGCCTCCAACTTGGCCCCACTGTTCAATAATTCTCAGTTGGAGATAAAAAGTACTCAAAAATAGTCTTCAAAAGAAAGCAATCCAGTCCAAATTTAATGAGCAGATAGAGGGGAAAATAAAAACTAAACAAACTACAATGATGAAATTTCCACAATGGACCAGGATAAGTAATTACCAATTTCAAGGAGATAACAAGGCACAGTCTGTTGGAAGGATATCAACCAAGATAACTTCAGCCCAAAATGAAACACACTTTGCTTCTGGCAATGCTCTGTTGTAATCGTTTCTCTTATATACTAATCTCCCCAGCTGCAACAAATGAGGGGGATCATGGCCGCTTCCTCTCTCACAAGCCAAGTTGTTACCTTCTCCATTCCTCCCTGCGTGTCCCAGGATGCAGAGGGAATGGGCCTGGTTCTTCCTCTGAGTGCCCAGCTGGCCTCTGCCCTTCCCCAGCCTCCTCCACAATCTCCTGAGCCACATCTTCACTCCCTGTCGATCGTTCCTCCTCTCCCCCAGAGTCCGACTGTACCAAGGGCATGACAGTTACTGACCTCCTGAGCCCAGTTTAAAATTTGGGCTTGACATGTTCAACACACTCTTCATACTCGGTCTACTGGCTGAATTTTCTGCCTCATGTTTATGTGTCTGAAGGCAGAACAGTTTTATCTATATAGACAGTCCTCAAATTATGACCACAATTAAGCTCAAAATTTCTGTTGCTAAGGGAGACAGTTTTTAAGTGAATTTTGCCCCATGTTATGACCTTTCTTGCCACAGTTTTTAAGTGAATCACTGCAGTTGTTAAAGTAACACTGCTGCTAAGTGTATCTGGAGTCCCCATTGACTTTGCTTGTCAGAAGATCACAAGAGGTGATCACATGACCCCAGGATACTGCAATAGTCATAGATATAAGTCAGTTGCCAAACATCTGAATTTTGACCATGGAGATGCTGCAACATGAAAAACAGTCAGAATGGCAGTTTTCCCCAGTGCCATTGTAACTTTGAACAGTCAATAAATGAACTGTTGTAAATCGAGGGTTGCCTGTACTATGGACATACATCAGAAATAACGAATCTTTCATGCTTTGAACTTCAGCTCCTGTCAGTCTAAGCTAGAATAATCAATGGCATGAGATTATGAACTAAAAAAAAAAAAAGCTTCTAGAAGGAAACTCTCTAACATACTATAAATCTCTTCAGCTTGTTTCAACCTGAAATTGAAAATGAATAATACTATTGGCAAGCAGAAGCTGCATACATAAAAGCATCTCTGTGGTTTAATTAAAACTTTGGGCAAGAACTAAAGTGCTCCCAAAAATTATTTGTGATGTGTGTGTCTTTGTATATGTGTATGGGAGGGAGGGAAGGAGAGAGAAATACGTTAGCCTTGCCAGAGTTCATGTGAAGGTAGTTTGGATGGATATTAATTGCTTTGAGTGAACTTGAAGGAGTTTTTTTTTTATTTATCTTATTTGGTCATTGCAAGACTATTCCAAATATTCAGTCTTATGATCCATAATCCTCAGGTCAAGAGCTGAAGTGTGCAATAGTTTATTTTTAATTTTAAAAGGGACTTATCTAAGAGGGAATACTTAGCAGGCTCTGTTTTTTATTTCAGAGGTTCTTCCTCCCCCTTTTTTCAACTTTTCAATTAAATTTACTGGGTAAGTAAAAGCCCATTTTCCATTAGGTGGAACTTATTGGCCACATGCTTTGGGATAACTTGAATATCTTTCTATAAATTTCCCTTTGGAAGTCATAAAAAAGCATAGGAGATAGATAATGGAAATTCATTTATTTTTAAGCAGTATTCATTTTCTATTTCACATTTTCTCTGGGAAATCAAGTTTTTGAGTTCTTAATCAAGTGAGGGCTAATTCTAAGCAAAGGGAAACTAAAGTAAATTCATAAGCACAGTCGCAGTTTCACTTAGCAACTACTTTATTCAATGACTGAGTTGCTGATCCCAATTGTGGACACTAAATGAGGATTACTTGTAAATATATTTTTCACATGTGCTCATTTATAACATCCAAAGACTTTACTTTCAGGGGTTTGTGATTAGATCTCTTAAATTTCATTGTGTTTGTGGTTGCAGATAAAAGAAATGGGGGAACTTTTCAACAATGGCAACTTTTAGACAGGATACTGCAGCAAATTGTTCTTCAGGATGAACGAGGGAATGATCCAGATGTATCTACTTTGGAAAACTTCAATGTCAAGAACATCATTAAGATGTAAGAAGCATGAAAATTGGGACTGGATTTTATTCACGCAATATGTTTAAGATAAGGGTACCTTCATATATAAGGTTTCATCTATGTAGAGATAAGATTAGTCAAAATAATGTCCACATTTTTGCTGAATAAAATTTGCATTAAACTGTGCTATAACATTTTGCAATAGAGGGTTAACTTTATCTAAAAGGCTAACAGCAATAACAAGAAATAAACTTAGAAATGAGCTTATTATGCTATTAGTTCCTAATATGTTCCTATTCTTCTGGGAATATCTCTGTTTAATTTTTTTTGGAATGGAGTTTAAATGATCTGGCTTTATCTTCATTCAGGTTGGTAAATGAAAATGAAGTGAAACAATGGCGAGATCAAGCAGAGAAATTCCGGAAAGGTATGGGGTTATTTCATAGGAAATAATGGAATTTAGGCATGTAACTTCAGATAATTTTAAAAAGGACAAAGCTCAGGGAACATGTTTTCCTGTATTACCAGTTTATCAATGGTAAAGAACAGCCGATAATGCCGCTTAACATTAGACTGATCTACCTATTTTAAGTGCCACCCTCATTTAAAAAAAAAAACATGCTGATTTTCAGTCTAAAGTGTTTTCTCTGTTACATCTGCAATGATCTGCATCAATATTTTAACAAAACTCTCTTCTCCCCCACCACCTTATAGTTTAAGTTCTCTGGATTTATTTTATATTTTGGTTCCTTGTGATTATTTAGTTCTCCCTCTCCTGTTTGTAGAACATGTTGAACTGATGAGCAGGCTAGAGAAGAAAGAAAGGGAATGTGACATAAAAACCCAAGAGAAAGATGAAATGATGAAGACGCTGAATAAAATGAAGGACAAGTTGCAAAGAGAATCCCTGGAGCTTCGCCAAACTCGGGATCAAATGAGTGATCTTGTTGTTCAGCTGAATGATTTTTCGGTAGGATATGGGCCCTTTTTCTTCTCTTTCTCTAATTTACTTAAACAGAAATATAAGTTTTGAAGTTTTCTGTGAAGAAGGCAACATGTATGGAATCAATACTTATGTTTTTAATTCATTCTTATGTTTTTAATTCATTCCAGTGTTTTTAATTCATTCTTGTCATTGCCTTGTTTTTGTTTTGTTAGTTTTTATTTTATTTTATTTTATTTTATTTATTTATTTTATTTTATTTTATTTTTTTTGTTTTATTTTATTTTATTTTATTTTATTTATTTTTATTTTATTTTATTTTTTGTTTTTTTTATTTTATTTTATTTTTTATTTCATTCAATATGAGTGCATGATAGTATATCTACAGAGGAATTATTGAGTCTGTCATCTGCACCTCTATAACTGTCTGGTTTGCTTCTGCAACCCAACAAGACAGACACAGACTTCAGAGAGTAATTAGGACTGCAGAAAAAACAGTCACTACCAACCAGCCTTCAAACAAGGGCCTATATACTGCACAAGTCAAAATGAGGGCTGTGAAAATATTTACAGATCCCTCACATCCCAGACACAAACTGTTTCAACTCCTACCCTCAAAATGATGCTATAGAGCATTGCACACCAGAACAACTAGACACAAGGATAGTTTTTTCACGAATGCCATCACTCTGTTAAACAAATAATTCCCTCAACACTGTCCAGCCATTTACAAAGTCTGCACGACTATTACTGTTAATCTTCTTATCACTCCTTATTACCCATCCCCTCCCACTTGTGACTGTATGACTGTAACTTTGTCACTTGTATCCTTACGATTTATATTGACTGTTTCCTGGTATGATTTGATTGCTTATTGTACCCTATTACTATCATTAAGTGCTGTACCTTATGATACTTGATTCTTAATGAATGTATCCTTTCTTTTATGTACACTGAGCTTTTGCACCAAGACAAATTCCTTGTGTGTCCAATCACACTTGGCCAATAAAGAATTCTATTCTATTCTATCAAGTTTTTAATTAGTAGAAAGTGTCTACAACATATTCAGTCTATTGGCAGCAAGATAAGTGTCCTATTTTAGTGGCAAGGAAAGACAAAAGTAGCTGTACTAGAATATGCTGAAATTCATTTTGGCAGTCATATTTTCCATAGGGCAATATTATATTTTAGCTATTTTTTTTTCTGTTTTAATGCTGCCCTGGATACAACAGGCCCCAGGGTGTTGCCTCTGAAAACTCTGCTGCCACTGTAAATTGCTTAGAGAGGGCTATAAAGCACTATGAAGTGGTATACAAGTCTAAGTGCTATTGCTATTGCTAATTAGCCAAAATATTCCTCATAGAAGCCCTGCAGATTATCCACGTTTCCATATCTACCTGGCAGGGACTGGATGACCCTTAAAAGGGACATTTTTAAAATACTGACATTTTGTCACTCTTATCAACATGAAGTAATCACTAATATGATTCTTACAATGTTTGAGAAGGGATGTTATATTTCTGATAATGCAATAAAAACTAGTATGATTTTACTGATTGCTCTTTTCCAGCAAGGGAATAGTACATTCCCAATTCCTCCTCAACTACCACCTGGTGGACCATTTTCTTTGTCCTCTTCTCTACAATCATCAGAGATTTTGCCACCCCCTCCTCCACCTCTTCCTTTCTCCAGCTGTCCTCCTCCTCCAGCTCCACCACCACCTCCAGGTGGACCTCCACCACCACCTGGAGCACCTCCATTCTTCAGTGTCAGTCTGCCTCCAGTTTCTTCCACCACCACCACCACGTTCAGCAACAGTGAGATTAGCCTACAGAAAAAATCTATCCCACAGCCATCTCATCCACTGAAATCCTTCAATTGGGCCAAATTGAGTGAGGTAAGGTTCAAAAATACTATTTTTGTTTAGCTTGCTGTTGATTGAAAAGTTGGAGAAGATTGAAATGTTGAAGACTGTGGTAAGGTAGATATGTAATGAGAACCCAATTGTAGGTCCAAAACTGATAACTCATTTATTAAAATTATATGATTATATACATAAAGTTACATGGCGCACACACAGAGATATATCACTGAAAGTTAGCTTAGGTGTCAGACATTGGAAAATCCAATCAACTGAAGTATAGGTACTAACACCAGATCCATAGAAGCAGGGGTCTACCACACTAGACAGAACCCAAGGTGCAGACTATGCAGAAAGACCTCAGAGAAGTACAAAGCATAGTGGCAGAGTGTAAGAATTCAGGCAGGAACATTATATATAGAACAGCACAACAAAGTAGCTATTGTGCAGAGGAACATCTATGAAGTGTATGGGCTAGACTCTCCCAAGTCCAAATGGAGAGATTATGGAGAATAACAGGGCTAAGATCCTGTGGGACTTCCAGAACCAGGTGGACAGGCAAGTACTGGTGGTGATAAATTAGCAGTGCCAAGTGCCAGCAACATCAGGAAGAAGGAGTAGGGAGGAGTAGGGAGGAATCAGAGGGGATGTGGAAAGTAAAGACCAAAGTGGTCCCAGTGATGATACGAGCACTCATGGCTGTGACTCGGAGAGTGGCTCCAAACATCTTAGGAACAACTTCAGAGCACTCTGTCCAGTAGTTATTAGACAGATACTCCACAGAACCCTCAGTGTCCCAAAGCTCTGATAGATATCCCAAGATTGAGGAAGACACATATCACCCTTAAGGGTGAGAAGGGAATTTTTATACACATAGACCCACATATCATCTTAAGCTAATTTTGAAAGTAAGGCCTATTACTTTTAAAATGGGAAGAATTTTCTAATTAAATTTAATTACAAAACTCATCACAAAGCTTCTAATACCGCAGTTTTGTAATTTAAACATTTTAGAAGACAGAGAATACCCTGACATTTCAAAATACATTCTTCAGTCAACCCTATTTAAATGTTCCTTCCTCCCCCATGTTAAACTCTAGCAAAAACATTCTTTCCACGTTGCATGTGGAAGAGTTAACGTTTAAAATTTTATCATGTGTTTACCTAAACACATGCAAATGTCGTGGTATTTATATATACCCATGGTCTGCTGGAGCTTTTGTGCAGCATGTTTTCAAGCAAGCCTCTTTGGAAGGAAGCTTTAAACTTTGCAGTTTCCACCAAAATGGATGGAGTGTTTGTGGCGGGGGTAGGATTGGTGGCAGTGAAAAGCAGGCGGAAAAGTTTAAGACAGCCCTGGGGCTAGAACATTTACAGAGACTAAATGACATGCAGTGCTCTGATCAACTCATTCATTGCATAACTATGTATGAGCATAATCTCCCTCTTCTAGTTACAAATCAATGTAGCTCTTCCTTCTAGAGTACCCAGCCTACCTTTTGCATAGCATACTTGTTTTCATCCAACTCTGCAACTGCCCCCACTTCATAATTTCTGTCACCCCTATTACTCTTTGACCATTAAAAAATACAGATAGAATACTGTCTGTGTTGAATTTGGGTAGCTGCCGAGAAATCCATGCTCTTTTTAAAACTCCCAAGTCACTGAGGGCTCAGCTCAGGCATGTGGAATAAGTGTCTTGGGACCTTTGGAATGCCACAAGAATGCACTCTCTCTCTTCTCTCTTACTCTTCTTTTCTTTTCAAATATGATAAAGTGAAATTTTTCTGTTCCTCCTGTTCTTGTCTTTCAAAGCCACGTGGGGCTATGGGAGACCATGGGGGTAAGTTTTATTTTCAGGAATTGGTACTTTTGGGGGGGAGGGAGTTATATGCACATACACAAACACACTGAACCACAAGAGACACAGATGTTTCTTTTTCGTTTACAATGACCAAAAGCTTCTCCTTCCCTCTGGTTAACACTGAAGACAGCTGTATTGATAAATAGGGATTAGAGAATGAATAAATATGCAGTTTTGGAGCATGCAAGAATAGTTTGAATTTGGAGAGGAATGATTTGATTGCATTTGCCATAATTTACAGGGTATGTAGAAGCTACCAAAACTAGGGTGGAACTTCAGTAACAATATTTAATATGAGCCGTGGTGGTGCAGTGGTTAGAGTGCAGTATTGCAGGCTACTTCTGCTGACTGCCAGCTGCCTGCAATTTGGCAGTTCAAGTCTCACCAGTTCAAGGTTGACTTAGCCTTCCATCCTTTTTAGGTGGGTAAAATGAGGATCCAGATTGTTGGGGGCAGTGTGTTGACTCTGTTAACCACTTAGAGAGGGCTGTAAAGCACTGTGAAGTGATATATAAGTCTAAGTGCTATTGCTATTGCTATATAGGGATTGTTGTATGATGTTTTCCTTTGGCTTATATTGAGTTATATCAGTGCAATGCAGGTGCTTCCCAGTTGGCAAAATGAGGGCAGCAATATGTTGACTTGCTGCTACAATGTGATTATGTAATCATATGACAAGTATTTGGTGTCTAGCTTACAATTATGCTGTCACAGCAAGCTGCAGGTGTGATTTTCAGTGTTCCCTGCTGGCTTCCCACAAGCAAAATCAACTGGGAAACCAGCAGGAAGTGAGATGCCATCATCATGCGAGGTTGTCCCCTAATGAAGGCATGAGGACTTCTGAACTTCTGTTGCTAAGTGACACATGACCTCATGTGCTAAGTTACATGACCTCATACTTAACAACTGCATCGTTTAGCATTGGACATTCTGGTCCCAAATGCTTTCACAACCCAAGGGCTACATACATATGTACATCTAAATATAAAGATATATCACACATTCTAAACTTTTCTATGTTCTTTCTTTTTATTTGTGTCTATCATTTTATTTCCTTCCTCTCCTACATCTAATATAGGGAGCTAATGACCCCAGTTTAGTTTATTCCTTTCCGTTGCTGCCCTCCCACTTGTGATATGTAAAAACAAAAGTAATTTTCTTCTCAGTCTGACTTCTGGCTATCTTTTAGCCATCCAAGATTTGGTTGATGGTTGCCATTTTTCAGGCGCTTCAGCCAGGTATCTGTTGCCTCTGGCCTGAATTTCTGCTGAGACTTTGGCATCTCTGTTTCTGACTCAGAAGGAGAAAGTTTGCTATCACTGCTGTGAACTATTGTCACTATTTCAGAGGTTGGCATGGTTGCCTAGCTCTGCAGCTGCTCTCACCTCTTGGCCGGGTTGCTGCTCACAGTTTCCTGCTACTCATGCTTCTGAAATAAATCCCATTTCTTTTGGCCCCTTCAGTCAGCCTTTGCAGATGACTCCAGGCCTCCAGCTAGTTTTGTCCTGAGCTTCTCCTGTTTGCTCAGCTCATTCTGCAACTCCTGAGGATAATGTCCTCACTCCCTCTGCAATGCACAGGAACAGAACATTTCTTCCTGACACATCCACAAAACTCTTTTGTTGTTGTTGTTGTTGGAGATGTGATGTGGTCAATTCAGCTGTAAATTCCAGAGAAAAGCATGCATAAGTGCACCATCGTGCCTCCCGTCCCTGTCCTATTATCCCCATTTAATCGTACCTATTTTCTGTATTCTTACTCATGTTTATAATTATACCTATTATTTTGTAAGTGATTGACAAATCAAATAAATAAAAAAGGAAAAAAAAGTAATGCGCTTGGACAGACTGTTCCAAAAGTCTCTTACCATAGTCTATGGTAGAAAAAAATGACATCAGGACAAATTGAATAATAAAAAAGGGAATACAACCAGTGTGTCTTAATGGAAAAGTTTCCAGAGGTTTAATTTTCAATAACTGCTGTTTTCATGTGATAAATTAAGTGAGCTTTATGGGACTTCATTGGGCTTCATTTTTAAGCAATCAATTCTCGACTGTATTTTTGATTGTAGTCGTCTCCATCAGTGCCTTCCCCTGCTGGTCATAAAGATGTGCAGAGTAAAATGTGTCCCAGGGTCATTTTCCATATTCTGGTTTTATGTCTCATTCAAAATTATAAACTAGACAGACCAGAACACTGCAACAACTCTGAGTGAATTTAACAGAGATAAAGCAGAAAACTTTGCAGTTCTCAGTGGAAACTTGCTTTGTAATAAAAGCCATCCTATAAGCCAAAAAGTGACTTCAGGAGAGTCCAAAGGCATGGCTGTTTTTCTTTTGTCTTTATTTCTTTTTGGCCTGGATTTTCTCCAAAAGTTGCATCTTCTTTTAATCATGTTCTATCCATTGAGTTCTTCCTGAGCCCTTTTAGCTTCTCAAAATAATGCATTTTTTTTCTTGTTTCTTTAATAAGAGTGAGTGGGAGATAGAAGCTGTTCTTAATTAGTTTAATAATGAAGTACTAATGTACTTTACTATGTGAGTGCCTTTAGTGAGGTTCAGTTTAGGTGCTAGGAGTGTCCTATTTTTAGCCAGTCTGGTCTCCCAAGATATCACATGCTGGGCAGCTTCCCCACCTCCTCCTCCACCACTTTTTCTTTCTTAAATATAACTTTTTACAGTTTCTAAAATTTCTGATTTTTTTTTGCATAAAAAGTGTTTTTAGAAGAAAATGTATTTTACCCAAAGTATCTCAGATATCATTTAATAAAGTGTTAGAAGAATGAATTGCAATCAACTATGAAAAGAAAAAATAAAGGAAGCAATGCTTTTAAGTATGACTTTTAATAGTATTTCGCCTTTGTATGTATTTGGGAGTTGAAGATGGAACAATGATAGATATATGGAAATTGTTATTTTCTAGAATGTTGTACGGCTAGTCACGGTTATATACATCTCTTTGAATTTAGGAAAAAATACATGGTACAATCTGGCATGAAATTGATGACATACGGGCTTTCAAGATGCTGGATTTGGAAGATTTTGAAAAAATGTTTTCAGCCTATCAAAGACATCAGGTAAGACTATTCCAATGCTATTTCCCTCATTCCAAGTTCCGAATTGTTTATGTTCCTCTATAAAAAATAGTTTCAGTGTTTGGTGCACCATCAGAGAAGCAAGCAGTAGGAAATGTCTTTTCATGGATATGGTATTTTCAGGATAAACAGATTGGCTTCAGGTTTGAGTATGCCAGGTAAAAAGCCTTCTGGATGGCTCCCTCTTTTATTAACTGATCTGGTGTTGATGACTGAAAATGGGGTGCCACAGTGCTAGGCTTTGTTTCCTGCATATAGCATCATTCTGATACAGTGTGAGACATTGAATGGTGGTTTGACCGAGATACCTAGTGCTGATGAGAATGTCAGTAAGTAGACAAGTTTGACATAGTTTCAACAGTTGCTTTAGGTTAACAGCTTCTGATACTGGTCTTGGAGATAAACTATGTTATTATTACTTTACATTTTGTTTGCCATAATGCCTGTCTTTAGTGGAAAAATACATCACCCATCTGATTTGTGTTTGCAGTTGTTATATGATGGGTAGTGGTATTTAGTGTAGTTTGGCATTGGCTTACTTTGATTTGGTCTGGTCTGGTCTAGTCTAGTAATTTAAATTTATTAGCCACCCAACTCAAATGGAATCTTTTTAGTCATTTTTCATTTGTCTTGTTAATGATGTTAATTCCATTTTGTAATACTGTTTCTTCTTAGCTAATAAATCTTGCATAATAAATTTAGATTGGCTCGGCTTTGTGTTTGTCTCACTTCATTTTCTTTTTTTTTTACTTTTCTTTCTTATACTTTACTTTCATTTTCTTATAATAGATTATAATGGATATTTAATGCTAACAGTAGTGACATACTTTTAATAGCAGCTGTACAGGTTTTTTCCCCTCCTTTTCTTGGAAAGTGGATTGCCTCCTGCTGTTTTTCTCTCATAAATGAGACTCAACTGGATAGTTCAATCCCAGTCTCTGGGATTTTAACTTTTTCCCTCCAAATTCTTTCATAGCTATTAAATTATATTTTGAAAACATGGTTTCTCCCAGTTGTCTGGTGTACAAATGCTACTCCAAAACTGGGCTGGAAGTTCAGCTTTTCTTCTCCAATAATATAAAACAGTGATGCCACACTGTACTGAACTGTTGAAAGATTTTAATAAATTAGTCTAGAAAAACTGACCTGACTCCAAAACCTTTCCTTTGGAAATGCACCATTTAATTTTCAGGACTCCTAAAAGATTCAGATTCATTTTTATTGCTAAAAGCACATGAAAATGAGTTGGCCACTTCTGAATCAATGTGTAAAGTTTGGTTCCCACTCAGTGACAAATGTTCTCTTCTTGTCAACCACAAAATAACCAAGTTTGGGACAGGCTAAGGCTTTAAACCGAATTGAGATTTTGTTCCTGATGTATTCCCATCCGATTAAGCAAAGTTTAGAGATTTAAGTAGTTAATTGAAGACTTCCTATCTTGTCATAAGGAAGTGGAATGGAACTGGATCATGATTCTACAAGTGTTAAGATATGATCAAAATGAGCTTTGCTTGTAGATATATAGATCAGTTCTATTCTGGTCATTCAACGGCTTTAAACTTCAGCCAAATGAAGCCAAACTCAGCAAATCCCAGAGAGATTTGTGGGGCAGGGTTGTATGCATGAGCATGAATGAGACATTTCTTTTTCTTGCTGAAGTTAATATGATATTGTATTTGGTCCCCCAGCTTTTTTTCCTGTAAACGACTTCTTTTTTCTTAGAAAAGACAAAGAGTCTGTTCTTCATTCCATACAAAAGTATTTGCTGTTTGTTATACACTGAGAAGGCAATGTTAAACAGGAATAGAATCTTATTCCAAGGTCTCTCATTGATTTTTTTTATGATGTTCAAAAGGCCAGTTTATTATTTTATAACATCACATAATTACAAAAAGAAAGTACTGAGAAACCTTATTTGTTGCCTATAAAATCCTTTTAACTATTGTCTTTAGAATCTCTATGGAAAAGAAATTCTGCACAATTCAGTAATAGCTCCTACTTTTGTGTCTTTGGAAGGGAGAACACACTGTCATGCATTTTGTCTTTGATTATTTTAATAATGTCATGCTAACCAGCGCTTCAGTAGAAGACCAAATATTATTGCTTTGATAAACTCTGTATCTTTTCATTGCTGTTGCTAACTGTTGGCATGTTTCCTTTTCTGTTATCTTCAACTGTTGCCTGAGTAGGACCTGTTAACTAATCCTTCTTCTTCCTGTAAGTCGGTGAGTATTACTGCCTGTCCCCTTTCTGACTTTGCCAATTTCTTTTCCAGTGTTTAGATGACGAGATCCAACTGTAACTTCATAATCCACTTTGTTTATTGCATGAGTAAACTTTATCTTTCATCTGCACATATATAGGTGTTTCTGTGACTAAGACAAAGGATTGTCTTTCATGAAGTTTGAGAGACAGAAATTAAAATTCAGTCTGCTTTTGTGTATCCAAGCCCCCATGAGTAAGTGAGAGATATCAGAGATGGAACTGTCACTTTTGTGTATGAAACAGAATAGGTTTTACTGACCTCTTGCAAATAATCCTGTTACTTTTATTTACTAAAGAAAGGATCCTGAGTTTCAGTTGTTAATGGGAGCATCTTTTGAACTAAGTTATGTCATGGATGTCCCAATGAATAGAAGAGGGGGGTGACTTCAATAATTCTTCCTCTTTTAGCTTCTCAATTCTTAAAATATCTGCTCCATTAAACTGAAGATCTTCTGGAACATTATGAAATTTTAGGAATTTGGTTGTATTTTTATTTATTTACTGGGTTCTATGTACTACCCCACGCTGATATGACAGTCAGTGACTTGTATTCCTTCTTACAATAAAAAGATTGTGAGAGTAAATCTCAAACATAGTTCACCAACATCCTCTTCTTAGTCTCAATCCTATCCATAAAGTCAAAGGTTTTTTCATTTACCAGGTGCTGATATAATCCCTGTGGTATCTCTTAATAGTATTGTTCCTACTTTTTAAACATACTTTATTTATTTGAATTCAAGTTTATATCATGTGTCATAATGCATGTCATGATTTGTATAATGTGTTCTTCATTTAATTACACTTTTCGGGCTTCCATTTGTAGCAAAGGCAATAAGATAGGGACCTTAGATGCACATATATATGCATGATGCTTGTACATATACTCTTGCCTGTTTCACTTACATCTGGATTTTCAAGGAAATACAAATAAGGAAATAAACCATGTTTATGCAGTTTCTTATTTTTTTTAAGTTTTATTTTTATAGCATTGTAATCCAATAACTTTGGAGGACTTTCTCCCACGCTGCTTACTTAGGATATGATGGATTGCCCACCTAGTGTTCCTTCTCAGTATTGCATTGACTTGAAAAATGGAACCAAAAAAAAAGAAAGAAAGAAAGAAATAATTCCACATTTTTAAAACTATTTGTAGAAGGAAATGGGATCAACTGAAGATCTGTACCTATCCAGTCGAAAGGTGAAAGAGCTTTCTGTGATTGATGGCCGGAGAGCACAAAATTGTGTCATCCTCCTTTCCAAGTAAGTTTACCTTATCTTGCATTTGTCTGGGATTTCAGTTTGCTGATATACAGGAGGTATGCAAGCAGAATTCCTATTTGATTGCTGCTATTCCAAACATTTTAGACCAGAATCTGTCTTTGAAATGTTCTTGAGAAATGAAAGTTGTTTAGGTTTCTCTCCAATGTCAACGTTGATCAATTCTGTCTTTCACATGAATACAAATGCATCAGCTTGGGATTTAAACTAATTGTGATATAAACTCAAACAGTGATTTATATAGCTTGGCAGGTTGTGTGCCTTGAATTTTTAAAATCTAAATATTGATTTATTGTATTTTATATCCTCACTTATCGGACAGCTTCTTAGAAATCTTGCTTATATTTTCCAATGTAAGTTTGTGGCTGTTAATAATTTTTCCGTCTTGGTAAATTTTATGCATTTTTTCAGTTTTATTCATATCAAATGTTTCATTAAATAAAATAATGTTTTTTGTGTAACCTAATTCTTTACATAATTAAGTAAAGAATAATTGGAAGTAAATACTCCATTTGCTCATGAACAAGGCAGTATGTAAAGAAATGGTACATTGACATGTTTGGCATTGTAAGCAGCTGCGCTTTTAGTGTTTAGCTGAATTGCTTGTCCATCTGCTTTTGACAAAAAGTTTGAGGATAGTTATAGTAAATGTATTGTGGGGTGAAAAAAACAGTGCTAAATAACTGATGGAAGTTACTGATGGAATATTTTCAGGTTGCATTCATCTTTTTAGGTACATCGGCATCAAATATTTGACACAAAGAAAAAACACTCAACCGTCCTAACACTGCTTTATTTCCTAACATGGAAAGTAATAGGATTAAGAGATTTTATATAAAGAACTCAAGTTGTTTTTATGAATGAATACACAAGAATGGTTCCAGACAGAGGCATCTTAGCACTTGTAGACAAAGTGTGGGTTGTTCCACTTTTTACTTTTTAACAATTTTTAATGAAAATTAAAAAGAAGATGAAAGGAGAAAGACCATAATTGCCTTCTATCAACTTTATGGAAAGCAACTTTTACAAGAAGCATTGTACAACATAATAAGCTTTCAGCATCTTAATGTTCTGTTTTACACATTATTTTTGTTCTTTAAACTTTCCATCTGTCTTTCAGGATCTCCATCCAACCACGATATTTGTTTCTGCCCCCCTCCCCTTCACTCTTCCTTCATTTATTTGTTTGCTATGTGATCATCTATTCTTACCATAATGCTCATTCACTGGAGCATAATATGGAACTATCACTAATCTATGGATTTCTATGTTCTTATTCACCTACAGATTCTGAATGACACAAATTTATGCTTCCACATTTTAGCCCTTTCCTACTGAATCTATAGTTTCCTTTTCCTCATTATATTCATCAATGTGAGCACATGCACTCAACAAGAGCACAATTCTTAGTTTCATAGAACTTAGCTATTTCATTCCATTTGTTTAGTCATGTTTTTTAAGTATTTGTTCCTCTTTATGTTCAAAGTCATAGTTTTCCATATGCGACATTCATTATTTAATGGATATTGACCTTCATTACCCACTATGGACTTGATCAATCATGTTTTCACATAACATTTTTAATAAAAACAATTATTAGACTAAATCATCCTTTGCAAATGTTTACCATAAAGATAGCACCACTCGTTTTGCCCAACATACCATAAAAGCAATTAAAGCAACCTGGGATCTATAAGAGACTATTGTGCAAGTCAACCTATTGTTATCTACATCCCACCAACTAGGATACAGTCAACATACTGACATGCTTAAAATACAAGGTGCATAATTTTGTAAGCAAAATATTTTATTTAAAACTCAGATTCTTGAAAGTTTAATTGTACAGTTCTTGAGACAACCTACTTTCAATAATAAATTGGGGAATATATTAACAATTAAGAACTGTAGTCAGAACTGTAGTCTTTGTGCGTGTATGCCTTTGAATGGAGTGAAGAGTCTCCTGCAGTTTTGTTGGCCAGATTTCATAAGTGATTTGCCATTGCCTGCTTTCTAGAACTGAGAGAATGTGATACCTCACATCAGAAATGTCTGTAAGAAGAGAAAAAGAAAAGAGGGTATGGTAAAATTTTTGTAAGACTATTTGGGCATGAAATTCTTGAAATTAGTGGACATGAAATTCTTGCTGATTCTTATGGGATGAAATGTTAACCAGGAGGAATGGGAAATTAAACTGAATATTCTAAGAAAAAAAACACGATTCACTGATCGATGTAGAGTTTTGTTCCATCTGGGAGCACAGGGCATGACATGAATTTAATGTCTGCTTGCACATTTTTTAAGATAACTGCATCATGTGACGGCGCTCTGCAGTTTTTGCACAGTATAGAAAAAAGTGTAGCTACTTTGAAGAGTTGTAGACAAGTATAGTGTTTGAGCCCCTGTGAATTCTGAAATGTCTTTTGGGTACCTTTTGGACTCAAATCCAAAGCATTTCATAGCTCTTAATAATCCAATGTTGCAACCTCCAAAGGTGAACAATACAGACAGAACATTTTGTTTATTCCTATATATGCCTCAGTGTTATATATATTGTAATTAATAATATATAAAATTTTAAAATGAGGAGTGCTTCAGTCTCAACATTATGCTAAGCCTCACATTATCCTTATACCATGTGTTTTTGATATAAATCTCAATCAGATTTTATGTTTATGCAAATGCATATACTGAAACTTCAGATGCTGCAATGCCCACATTTTAGTATGGAATGCACATAGAATTTCAGGATGGATTCAGACAGTTGACTTAAAATCTGAAGTAAGCCGAGAGACCCTATTTAGTTTTAGCCTCCTGCACAATTTATTTTTCTTCATTTCAGAGAATAAGATAAAACTGAACAGCTGAGAAAGATCAGCATTGCATGTATAAAATTCCTTGAAAGTGAACCCTATTACTTAAAGGAATAGACATCCAACATGAGTCTCCTCTTCCCCCTTTTTAATTTTCAACTCTTTGACTCGGATTCATGGTCTAACCTTCAGTCATTACAGAGTGCAGTCTTTAAATCAAGCATCCTGTGTAAAACTATTGCGTCTAAAATTTCTATCAGTAAGCCATGTGCTCATCTTTACTCTCCAAAAAGGCATGCCTTTTTTGGGGGGGGGGCAGTCATAGGAATATCTAAAGGCTAGAAGGCAAGTCAAGCAAAGTTTGATTTTGGCTTGGCATCCAACAAGACACTACTTGGCAGACATCAGCAATGTTAACAAGCGTGTCACCCTCTCCCCAGATCCTCTTTTACTCAATGCAAGTTATTAGAGCCAAAAGAATAACATCTTAATAATCTGTAATTCCAAAATTATTTCAGACTTGTCCTCTTTTCTCCATAGTTGGTTTAAATGAAATCAAACCAAACTTATGATGATCAAAAATCAGCATTCCAAAAAAAAATTAAATTAATAAATTGAAATTAGTAATACAAGTCCAAACTGGCAAATTTGAATTAGCTGTCGCTTCATTTTTAACTGCAGCCATACAAAATTTGGCTCCAATGTTAATATTAAACAAGATTAGAGACTAAATGTGTCCTTAATGTGTATCACTAGCTTGCAGATTTCCATGTGATTTGCACTTTTAGGATTGTTCCTGGAAAGGATGCTAACTTGATTTTGGTATTCCCTATCATTTAGCCTTTGAAGGACTTGCTTTTTTTGTCTGGTCAAAACTAGATTAACTGCCAATATGCATGGTGAGGGGTGGTCAATCCATCAAGATCCACAGAACCAGGCCATTAGGGAAAACTGTTATCTTCAACTAATGTGTCATCATGCCCATTTATTTTGGATTTTTCTGTCTTGAGCCTAAAACTGTGTTGTAGATGCATCTTGGAGCTGCCAGTACCTTAGAAGCTTTTCAAAAATGATTTTTCTTTAAAAATGTATTTTGATTGTATACAAACTATCAGATCCACTATCCATTATTTAACAGAGGATTATAGTCCTCTGTTATTTAGTGCCTGATCTGTTGCATTTCAAATATACTGGACGTATATGATTCACTTTAATTTTCTATAGCTCCCCAGTTAGATTGACCATCAACTGTGACTTGAAATCACCACATTCAAAAAGCTCTAGATTGGAGAATCTTGTAAAATTAACTTTTCCACCCACTCTGAACAATGACATGTCCTCCCTTCTTATTTTTCTGTTATTTTTTGAGAATTAATTGTTCTGTTTTGAAAAAGAGGAGGCTGAGCATTCTCCAATGTAGCATATACAAATAAATGTTTTTCTTCCAATATTTTTTCACAGAATTTCTGTTAATATCATTGATAGTGTTGGAAGAATTGTTCATCTGGATTTAATTCCAAGTGGTGAGAAAGACATTGGAAACATGGAGACTGTTTGGAAGGATGGTTTAATGGTGAATAGGACCACATGGGTTTGAAGTCCTGGGTGGCTAACTACATGGAGTGGATAGACATATATATTTATATCCTCTCTTGGGCTTTGAAATGGAGCTTCCTGTTCAAGTATCAAGGTCAAGTATCCTATTATCTGTCAGACTCCCAGGGAGTGGGAGGTCTTAGCTAACTTTGTAGGCTGTCTGTGTCCAGGCTTGGTTGAATCTTGTTGGGTGATGCAGTGAAAGACAATTTCTTATTGTGGCTGAATGCCTTTGCTCTGAATGATAATCTCATCATCCTGGAGCTGAGGTCTTTTGTTTTGTAGATAGACTGGTCCAATCTTTTGTCTTGTTAAATAAGCTGGCACCAAAATATCTGCTGTGGACAGGGAGCTTGGGTCTTTTGTTTCTGTTTCCTTCAAGATTTTTATTTCTCTTTCAGAGAAAATATTCTGCCTTTTTAATATTTCCTAGATTATTTCTTTCTTCTAAGAGAGGAGTGCATGCTAACTTTCTACAATAGTTTCAGAAAGAAAGGGAAGAGAGATGCTTCTAAAGTAAGTATTCTAGTTAAAGGTAGGACATGCCATATGTTTTAAAAACATAATGGATTAAACAACACTTTTTAGCAACGTGTTTAAAAACACTTAGCTTACCCATCTTTAAACACTTAACAATATTTTCCTTCTTACCTAGTAGCATCTTACCTTTCTCTACTTGGTTAGATGTTGAATTATTAATAACCTAATCTAGGCTGTTGCTATTTTGTCTATATCTGGGGCTTTCTCCCCCCCCCCCCCNCCCCCCCCCCCCCAAATAGCATGAGAAAATAAAATACCAATGAGTTTTCTCCTAAAAAAAGTCCCTTGGAATCCTCAATGCCATCTTGTCTCTTATTCCTCTGACTCTTTCCTTAGTCATTCACAGGAAATGAAACAGGAAATATTTAGGAGAAGAAAATAGTGGTTTTTGTTGAATAATTATGATGTGATTCATTTATTTGCCCCATGGACAGAGATCCCCTTTCTGCAGCCTGTCAACTTCAGTTATGATTCTGTATCTCTCTGTAAGATTAACTGAGCTATATCAAATTAGGAACGCAAGGAATGTATTTAAAAAAGGCCATTTGGTTTCTTTCCTCAATTTCCCTTTGGAGATTTAAGTGATTTATGGTAATGGATAGAAGTTGTGCTGGATAGAGATTACAATAAGCAAACTGGCGTTGATCATGTTTGTGTGTGCATATTTGTAAATTCACTATATGGACTGCAAAAGAAAGAAATAATTCAGGTGCCAAGAAAGTAATTAGAAATAGTATACTTTTTTGTCCCTTTGCTTTTTTTTCCGTGTTCTTTTTCTGCATGTGCATTTTGCTGTGTCTATGGTAACCTATAACTTTAGAGATTAGTACCTTAAATATCCTGGTTTTAATGCCAGGGCATGATTTGCCAGATTTCAGATGTTATTTTGCCAGTATTTTAATGTCTTTTTATTAGTTGTAGTTGGAAGTAGTTAATGGAAAACAAAATGTTCTCTCATCAAAAATAAATTTCAGAAGATGACTCTCAAAATATTTGGAACTTTGATTTTGATCTTTTTTTCAATATACCAGAAGTTGGGGAAACAATTTTTCAGAACGAAGATTATGATCTGCCCTTCTAATTTTAGACTTTAAAAAAATACAAGGATGAGAAAGCACCCAGAAAGAATTCTTCCATTGTGAGGAATTGAATGATATAGATTCTGGAAAACTGCATCTCATTAAAAAAAAAAATCCTATTTATTTGTTAGTTTGTTTGTTTGTATATGCAATTCCAGTTTTAAGGTCATGGTGAGTTTGTGAAACTATCTTGTTGATAGTTCTGAAAAGTGATGAGACTTTCATTAGCCTGGAGTTTTCCAGATGTGCTGGAATATAAATTGCAGAATGTTGGCTGTGCATTAGATTATAAAATCCACTCTTTATCATCAGAGGAAGGTAGAAGATCTCCCTTATGTTGAATATCTCTTCTGAATTAATATTGCTGCATTTTTCAGAGCTTTCTGCCTCTTATGTATCTATATCATCTTATGAAGGATTTCTCATGGAAATTTGCCTTTATGTATTACAGTTTTCATGTCTTTGATATTATGTTCCAATTGTGAATTTATTTATTAGATGTTTATCACATCTGTATTATTTTATAAGTAACTCAAGGTGGTGAGCCTCTTCCTCCTCCTATTTTCCCCACAATCGTAGCCATGTGAAGTGAGTTGGACTGAGAAAGAGTGATTGGCCCAAAGTCACCCGGGTGGCTTTCATGCCTAAAGTGGGATTAGAACTCATAGTCTTCTGGTTTCTAAGCCAGCGCTTTAGCCACAACATCAAATTAGAATCTTTTCCTCCAGGCTGGGGTAGATGGCCAAATCTATTAAATTACATAATGAAGTTAAAACTGTGCAGAACCTAATTTAGATTCCAAACATACCTGGAAACATTAAATTACAGGAAAAAAAGATTAAAATAAATAAAACTTTTTTTCTTTCTAAGGGCAAAAAAGTGCCCTTAAGAATAGTGATAATTTTCCCTTGATTTCATTAAAATAAAATAAAATAAACCAATGACCATCTTTACAGAGAAAAGTAAAAGAATCTGCCTGTAAAAGAATATAATTAAATATAGCAGTTTTGCCCATTAGATTCAGAGTAAAATATTTTCTTTCCATCTTCCCTTTTTTTGCCAAGCAATAAATAACTTGACTTTATTAAATCAGTGATAATAGGAGTGTAATGATGACTGAATTATAAAGATAATTATGGGAGAAATAACATCAAGGAAAGTGGTAAGGGTCACATTAGAAGTGATTATTCCATACTTTATTTCTTTCTTGGAGATTTGGATATCCTTATTCCTGTGTGAAAAGAAATATTTCTGACTTCTATTAATCACTTTAATGGTAAGATGGGTGGCATATAAATTTAATAAATATATCTCCTACCATTAGGCCAATTTTTAGGAACATGTATAGATATGGTCAACAGACATAAAGTTCAGCTATAAAAACTTGGACAATTGCACAAGACTACTTTCCTGCCTTTTCTTTTTTCCTTTAAGTAATTGTAAAATGCTTCTTCTGTTTGACCAGTGTGCTTCTAATGAGTCCATCTGGTACTATGTTATCTTTATTTATAAAAAAGTTCAAAAAAATTCAACTGCTTGAAATATAACCAGATAAATTAACAAAACTGGTTTGGGAGATATCTGATTACTGTGAACCATTTTCCAGCATAGTTTAAGATTGTAATAATACATTTTATGGATGAATTGCACTTAATTCTGTTTAGTCGTAGAGCATTTTTTAGCCCGACTAGAGGGTTTTTTTTTCTAAAATAGATATCATATTGCATATGATATGATACATAAATCCAGCAAAATGTAGTATTTCTTGAATATTAATTGAAAGAGCCCTGTAATTTGCATGTGTTTTGAAAATATGCTGTAGTTATACACAACTAGAGAGAATTTTTCAAATACATTTTTCAATGCAAATAAAAATGTGTAAATAATTGTATTTTAGCAATTTGCTAAGATACTTTTTTCTTTATTAAACAAAATGAAAAACTGACAGTGTTCACCAAACAGACTTTCCTTGCCAAACTGCATGTGATTAGGATAAATTATCTTCACTATAAAATGACTATACTGTTAAACTGTTGTCGTTGTAAAGTACAGCTTGAGCTGTTTCCTTAGAGGAAGCTGACTTACACAAACACCCCCTTTTCCATTCCACTTTTCTTTTTAAACACTGTACAGAGACTATGAGACAAGACAGCTTCATAATCTATTTGACACAACAAATATGGAGAAAAAAATGCAACCACATGCTAGTACTAGATGTTATATGTAATAGTAGTTTTAACTATTCAGTTGTATCCATCTCTTGGCGATTTTATAGGCAAGTGCTCTCCAAGGCTACCTTGTCGAGCACAGCTTCTTTCAGTTGTTGGATGTTCATCTTCGTATCAACTTTGATGATATGAAGCCACTGAGTTCTTTGTTCGCCCCTTCTTCTTGATCCATAGATTTATTCCATGAATATGACGTGGCCGAAGTAAATCAGACATAGATTTTGGCTTCTAGCGATGTTTCTGGTTTTGTACAGTTCACAGGCTCTCTGTGGTAGAAGCAATAATTTATGCCAGCACCACAGTTCAAGGGCGTCAGCTCTTCTTTGATCAGCCCTTCTTAGTGTCCAACTCTCACATCCATACATCATATGTTACATATACATTGTGTTATTTACACTCAAAGAATACTCCAGTGCTCTTGAATATTACTTGAAAGCACAAAGGTCTAAAGAGTGATCCCAGATTCTCACACAACTAAATAGTCCTAGAATCATCCTACACATCCTTGTCCTGAGAAGGAAAAAGGGAGCCATTGAGAAAGGAAATGTAGAAAGCAGTAATAATGGTTTTTACCCCTTCCCACACACAGTACTCTTGGATAACAAGTAAAGTTTATGCCCAGATAGGACTGCGATTGCAGCCATTTCCCCTGATCTTTATAGGTAAGCCTCTGTAAGTTTCCTAATCTTTGTCCTCCGGGAACATGTGGGTCTTGCCAAAAGTTCTCTTTGCACTCAAAATGCAGAAGTGTCCATTGCAATTGTACCCAGTCCTGTTCTATCTTCACATGTCAGTAGAATTGCTTAGCTTAGTTATCATTCCATTATAGTCTTTGGGAGGGGGTTTCTGTAAACAAATATAAAACAGACCTGGCAGTGGTTAAATTATGTACGCAGTCTGGGGTTTGTCAGTTTTTATGCCAGTGGGAGAAATTTAGGTTTGGCTCTTATAAGACCGGTATGAAAATTACTGATGATACATATCCAGCAATGAGATATGACTTACTTAGTGTGTCTCTTCTGGCCATAATCACATTTTAATGTAGTGTCTGCATTGCAACAAATCCCCCCCACACACACACACACACTTCAAGTAGTCATCTTCTTTCTGCCTTGAGTGGAAAGATTTTAGGGATCTGCTCTAGGTTTCTGTTCAATCAGTTCACCTGTTTTTGCTTAAAGCTCGGCACATCTGCTTTATGTTACTGTTGGCTATTTTAAGATCCACTGCATGGTTAGTCAGAAATATTGGAAAAACAACAACAACAATAAGAATACTTCATTAACAATCCGTTGGCCCAGTTGCTTGTCTGCTTTTGAACTCTGTGTGAATAGCACATTTGTGGCCATGTGGCTTGCTGACTGTAATGAGACTGTTCTGTAAGCAATTGCTTGCTCATCTAGCTAGCCTGAAGTGCAGCTTAAAAGTATCTGCAGTGATCATTCAGATGCACCACAGGCTTTATTTAGGCCTTAGAGTAGCCTCACTGAGTAGTCTCTTAACATGGGGCCTGACAAGCCCCTGTGAGAGAAGGATGTGGCACTTGAGCCAGATGTTTCCTTGTAACTTTCTGAACAAAGGCAGCTGCATATGCATTTCTTGCATTTAACACCATCTCCTTTGAGCATTTAAAATCATGTCTCAAGAGATTTGTACCATCTAAAAGGTGCCAAATTCTCATATTTGGACATTGAAAACTTGGTGAGGCTTCAGGTGCAGCTCCCCTGGCCAGGAATAGTGCAAATTTCTTTGTGTTTCTTGCTTCACAATTCTGAAATCTGAGTTGCAGGAAACTTGTCTTGGGAAGGAAAAAGCTAATTCATTCTCCATGCCTTCTTCGTTTTTGGCTTCTTTGCTTAAGTCAGTGCCAGTTGGAAGGATGAGTCTTATCTCTTTCCATATACAAAGAGGAACTATTGTCCAATAAATATGACTTCTGTGTGTTTATTTGAAAATGATGGGCCATTAGAAAAGATTCCCTGAAATGCTGATGTTTAATGCACAATTACATAATTAGAATCCAATGCTTAGATACCCTCAGTCGTACAGATGGGTATATTCTATAATGATTCTTCTCTGAATTTAGTAAGCTGTCAGGATTTAATCTGCCAAATAAACAAAGCCCTTATTTTGTTGTTGAATACCTGGAGGGAAGAGAGCTAAAGTTAAAAATTAAAGTAAAGGCCTAATTTTCATTGGTCAGTTCTTCATTATACAGTCAGCCTCTAAGTTTACAACTGATCATTAGACCATTCAGAGTTATGACAGAGAGAGAACCACTTACAAATTGATTTTGAAGTTATGATGGCTGTATATGCAAGACATATTGACATGCACACATGCACACAATCATTGGACTGCATTTTGGGTTGCATTTTGGGCTATTGGGAACCTTCATGGTCATTTGCAACATCCTGTGGTCATGTGACCACAATTTGACTTTTTTGGTAGTTTTCTTCTGGTTTCTGGCAGAAAAAAAATGCCCACTAGAAACGCAAAGGTCATTTGCTCAACAATTACCACAAAAAGCATTGAAAAATAGGATCTGGTTAAATGATGCCTGACCTACAACCATAATTCTGGGCTTGCTTACAGTCATAAGTTGGGGACTACATATAATGTCTCTTTATTTTGTACTGTAGTATATTTGGTTTTGATTTGTTAAATCACATATAGTGAGTTACAATATCATTTGGAGATGTGAATTAATTTTTATGCTGTGAATTTATTTTGCAGTGCAATAAATATGAATTAACAATAAAAAACATGTTCACAATCCTAAAATATAACAAATATCAAAATATTTATGTCAAATACTGTAAAACTACTTGACAATTATTGATCACAATTTCCTCCCTTATTTCTTTCTGTAGTATGCTAGAAGTCAAACTTTGGATTTTTCCATAATTGTAAATTATGTTTTTCTTCCCTGGTCAATTGCAAAAGTGTAAAAGTTTTTTGAAGAGAATCCCAAAGGCTTTTCTACATGACAAGTCATTAAAGAGAAGTTACTCTGGTGTACATGTTTTGTTCAAAGCACATAACATATTCTGAGTTACCACTCATGCGTTGCCCTGAATGTATAATCAATCATTTTGCTTCAGCAATTTTCTTTGTGATCTTTCATTTGTTTGTGTCTTTATGGATATAAAGGAAAGTCTTGCAATAGATCCTCACTGAAGATCTATGGAAATTCTCAATCATCTAGATCATAGTTGCCCCAAAGGTGCTTTTCCAAAAAACAGCTGGGCTTTTTTGGTTTTTTTCCTTGGAAATGTTTCACTTCTCGTCCAAGAAGCTCCTTCTGTTCAGAACTGAATCAAAGTGAAATATTTTCAAGAAAAAAACAAAGTCCAGTTGCCTTTTGGAAAAGCACTTTTGGGACATCCTTGCTGAAATTTCATATTTACCTAAATGAATTACGTGAGCAAATTAATTAGAGTGTTATATTATTATTACAGGTTGAAGCTATCTAATGAAGAAATTCGGCAGGCAATTTTGAAAATGGATGAAGAAGAAGATCTGGCAAAAGATATGTTAGAGCAGGTGAAAAAACTTAATTACTTAAACATTGACCTCAGTGGTCAAAGGAGAGTGTGTTCCTCTTCTCAATAGCAATTTGTATAAACCTGCCAGCATGATGATCAGATTACTTTCAGATTTTTCCCCTCCAAAGTTCCTCATTGTTATTGGGTTGATGAGTATAATAATGGTGTCAGTACATAGTTACCAATGTTCTTGTACCTTAGGTGAAGAGTTGTTGGTCCTGAACATGAAAAATAGCACGGAGAAAGAGATTTTTAAAATCTGGGAGAAAGAAGGAAGGCAGGAGGAATAGTATAGTGTATAGATGCCTGAGAGAGACTATTGGTATTTCACAAAAACAGCAAAAACTGTGTAATGACACAAAAAGTCATGACAGAAGACTGTGTTCATTTTAAAATACATTTTTGTAACTTTTGCAACAATAGTTATTCTTATTCCCTTTCCATTCCTCAGATATCTGGGGGGTGAGTGGATGCATTCATAAGTGCTTTATCTTTCCTGTTAATTTGCTGTTGTAATCTTGACCACTTGAAATTCTACGCTGTCTTAAATATAGCCCAATTTACTACTATAATCTCTAGAGTCCTACTTGAATGCCTTAGGAATTATAACAATAATAAGAGAATAGGTATAAACTTTTTAAAATCAGCAAGTATTCCAAAAGAAAGTGACTTAAAGCATTGCTCATTTGTTGCATGGAGTACATTCATGAGGCAGGCTTATTTGTACTAGGAATGAACTGGGCTGTGAATTTGAAGGGGGAAAAATGTGCTTCAGAGCACACCAAGGCATGAACGATGCACCTGTCAGCAGCTCCTTAAACTTGTCTTTTCCCAGAATCATGTGCAAGCATTGGAGGGCAGTTGTGTAATCCTGGGGGAAAGAACAGCTGAGCTGTTAGTTGCTAACAGGTGTTAATATATCCCCATTCTCTGAAGCATCTTGTAGAAAACTATAACTGTGCACAGCCTCGCCTCTGTGTACGTACACACACGTACACGTAGCTCTTTTGGGGTAAAGTGTGACATAGTTAAAATGATCTACAATGACCTTTAGAAAATCATTAGATATCATAGAGACATTCTTGGATTCAGTAGTGGCTAATACATATGGTGTGTTTAATTTTACCTGTTATACTTTCTGAAGAGAAACTTGGCTATTTTCCAATAATACTGGTCTTTTAAAATTTCTGTTCTCAAGATTGAAGGGTAGAGATGGCTAGTTACAAATAGTCCTTAATTTACAACAGTTCTGTTCAAAGTTACAACAGAAGTGGCAATTGGATGTGTAAAGCCAAGTCTTAACACCATCAGATAGATTTTAAAAATATCTGTTGCTGAATGAGCTGTCTTTTGAGTTCAAACTTTGAATGAGCACCCTATAAATCTAATGATATCGACATTGTTCATTATCTTTCTGAAGCAGCCATTTTAGAAATGTGCTGGAGGGGATGGAGGGGAGAATAGATAGAACTTTGTATTGGAGGAAGAATAGGAAGAACACTTTTAGTGCTTTATTTGCAGTACTACCCTCTGAATGGCCTTATGTGTCAAAGAAGTGCTTTATTAAATATCAACAAGATATGCAGCATATAGTAGCTGGAAGTGAAAAATCCTACATGGAATTACGAACCATGTAACAAAGTCACAGATAAAGATAGGAAGATAAAGAATCAAGCAAAGGTTTCAGGAAAATCACTTTAACTACTACAGATGCATTGCTTCAAAAATACTATTATAGCAGGATGTAGGGCAGCATTTTCAGTACCAATCTATTAGTTCATTTTCATGCTGTCTACCTCCCCACCCCTGGTCTGTTTGGTTGTTTCATGTTGTCTGTATTGTGTTTTTTTTTTAAATCACTTTTGATGTACCAGCTACTGAAGTTTGTTCCAGAGAAGAGTGATATTGACCTGTTGGAAGAACATAAGCATGAAATTGATCGCATGGCACGAGCAGATCGTTTCCTCTATGAAATGAGCAGGTACATATACATACTTACAGAGGTCTGTTTGCATTTGATGGAGAGTGAGAGAGAGAGAAAGGGAGGGAATATTGTAATATAAATTTACACTCTATATAAAAAAAATATGGGGCTGACCTGATGACTGAGTGGTTAAGACACTGGGTTTGTAAGCTGGAAAACCTGAGTGCCATGGGACAAAGTGAACTTCTGTCTCCACCCCAGCTCCTATCCACCGAGAAGTTCAAAGCATGCAAATGCAAGTAGATGAATAGGTACACTTAGCTGGGAAGATAACAGCACTCTGTGACATCATGCTGGTCACATGACTGTGGAAATGTCTTTGGACAGCGGTGGCTCAGTGGCCTTGAAATGAAGATGAGCACCATTCCCTACAGTCAGCAATGACTAGCAGAGTAAAATCCACAGGGACTCCTTTACCTTTTTATAGAAGAATGTAGCTCTCATAGTTCCTAGACATTATGACCTTGCTAGCTCAAAATTATGGAAGTTAAATCTAATCTAGGTTGAGAAAACCACAATGGGGGTTGGGACAGCTGATACAATACAATATTTCAAATAGTATCATTAAGGTCTAGAAATTCTTATTGTTTACATAGTTGTGTTTGTCAATGAAATTCAATCACCTGCTTTTCCTATGTAAATTATATAAAATATTATCATACATTTGAGTAAAGGTTCTATCTTTGTGTGAATTGCTATGTTGTGCAGTGGAATTGGAAGTTTGAGGCTCAAGTTAGTGATGCCTAAGAGTGACCGTTGTGTAAAATACTGGGAATGTACTTGGAAAACATACTTTCATTGAATAGAAACTTCTTCCTACTATTTTTCCTCTGTGTTGGGGTCACAATATCTTCTTCTACAGGGGAATAAAAATGCATGATTGTTATGAGATTCAGGATTGATCCTTGTCTATGGGCAGAGCAGCAGACAGCATTTTTCATGTTCAAGCATTTCTGTTCTAGTAATAAGATGGACTTTGAATAAAAACTGATTGGTCTTACAGGTATTCTGTTTTGCTGAAAGACGTATTGAAGTGTATCTCAGATCTCTTGCTGCTTGCTTTCTAGGATTGACCACTACCAGCAAAGACTTCAAGCATTATTTTTTAAGAAGAAGTTTCCAGAGAGGCTTGCTGAAGCTAAGCCAAAAGTGGAAGGTAAGTTATATTCTTTACAAACAGAAACTATTTCAGGTGTCAGAGGTGTCATCCTGCCCATGGAACGCTGTGCACTGAAGCATTCTGTGCAAGCTTAAGCAGAAGAAAATTGATGCCACTGTAGTTTGTGTTATGAATTAAACAGCCTGAGACATCTAGCTCTTTGGCAGGATTCCAGTTTCTTGGTGGGTTGGATGAAGCTTATCAGTCCTTGGGGTGCATCAAAGATTACTGCAGAAGAAAATTTGTCACAATCCTTCCTTCCTTGACAGTCTTATATCCTAAGAGCAGTGAGAGGGTTGAGGATGGAGCAGGCAGGGACTGCAGGTTACCCACTTTTGCTGTATGCCTTCTGATATGTAATGCAAAATCTCTTGAATGATTTTTTGTTGTGTCTCCCAAAAACCTTTCTGCAGAATTAGAACCACCCAAACAAACACACTCAGTGGTCTTTTTCCATACTCAACATTGCACTTCCTGTGTTGAAAAGTGAGAGAGGAGCTTTGTCTTTAGAAAGATGTCATAGGCATTGTTTGGGAAATCCCTCCCCTACATTCTCCCTTTCAACTATCATCAGTCTAGTACGTCAATCTAAGGGCCCTTCTTGTCTTGCAGCTATTCTCCTGGCCTCCAGAGAGCTCATCCGCAGCAAGCGCCTGAAGCAGCTCTTGGAGGTTGTGTTGGCCTTTGGCAATTACATGAACAAGGGACAAAGAGGAAATGCATATGGCTTTAAGGTTTCCAGCCTGAATAAGATTGCGGACACCAAATCTAGCATAGATAAGTAGGTTCACTTACTAATGATAAATCTTCAATACTGTTTTCATAATACAGTTAAAATACAGCTTAATTTTGGACATCACATCTGAGCATGCACATCTGAAAAAGATTTTACATTAAAAGTGGTTACAGTGCATATAATTAATTTTGGTGCAAGCTTGAAACAGAGAAAACAGCTTTGTACCAAATGGAGATTTCTGCCAGTCTTGAAAATAACAACAGTTACTGTAAATAGAACTAAAAGACAGCAATGTTTTTAAAATTGAAAAAAACAAGTCTCTGCGAGGCTAAGATTATTTAATGGTATGTATGCAATTTCAAGCTGAAATTTTTGAGCACTCTTGTGGGAATTTTTTTAAAAAATCCCAACTATCTTCAGAGGATGGTAAAATATTTCAAATCTAAAGGCTAGGTCACACTGGCCGACGGATGCAAAATATATGCAAAAATGACACAGCGGACGAGCAAAATTTCAGGGGTGGCTCCATCCGTTGTTATCCGCTCTCAGAAGTGCCCCAAATTTGCATAAACAGAACGGACAACAACAGAAAGGAACGGACGTGGGGAGGATGTAGCGGGGATGTAAAGCGGATGTTCGTAGGAAGCCTAGCG
>BHFT01012301.1:0-14773 GCA_004320025.1 Laticauda laticaudata
TATATATATATATATATTATATATATATATATATATATATCAGAAAAAGAAAGCCATTAGTCAAGAACGGTTTTCTTGCAGGCCTCCTGAACTCGCCCAGCTGTTCCGATACATTTTCCCCCCTTTTTTTTAGTCAAGCATGAAATGATAATGCAAGAAAAACGGCGGGCTGCCTTTGGCAATTCTTACCAACCTGGATATATTTCTTGGTAAGGTCTGCACGAGGGATTTTGGGAGGGGGGATTTGTCATTTTCTGTTTTTGGTCTTGTCTTTTTTAAAAAAAAAGAGAGGGAAAGAGGAGGACAGACAAGGCAGAGAAGGGGGGAAGCCAACAGCCCTGAATGGTGTGGAGGAGGGCCGAAAACGAAAACATGGCTTTTGCTAACAGCAATTGAATGCATCTGGTTTTGTTCCTCCACGGAGTTCTGGCAGGAAAAGCAAATCGATTCACAAGATCTAGGGAACTTGCTATGATTGGCGCAAAGGCGCCCACCTGGATTTCATGCCTCAGACGGGACTGGAAGTCATCATCGCCTAGTAATTGGCCTAAAGTCACCCAGCCGGCTTTCATGCCTAAGGAGGGACTACAACTCACTATTGCCTGGTGATTGGTCCAAAGGCACCCACCCATATTTCATGCCTCATTCTAGTGGGACTAGAAGTCACCATTGCCTGGTAATTGGCTCAAAGTCTCCCAGCCAACCTTCATGCCTAAGGAGGGACTAGAACTTACTGTTGCCTGGTGATTGGCACAAAATCGCCCAGTTGGCTTTCATAACTAAGGTGGGACTAGAACTCACCATCTCCTGGTGATTGGCCCAAAGTCACCCAGATGGCTGGCATGCCTAAGGTAGGACAAGAACTTCCATTCTCCTGGTGGCTGGCCTTATCACCCAGCTGGCTTTCATGCTTAAGATGGGACTAGAACTCACTGTCTCCTGGTGATTGGTGCAAAGTCACTCAGTTGGTTTTCATGACTAAGGTGGGACTAGCACTCATGGTCTCCTGGTGATTGGCCAAAAGTCATCACCCAACTGGCTTTCATGCCTAAGGTGGAACTAGAACTCACTGTCTCCTGGTTTTGAGCACAACACTTAAACCACTGCACCAAACTTATGTTTATATCCAGATAAAGCCATTTTTTCCCTCTTCCTTCTTTTCATTCTTCCTTCTAAGCTTCCAGAGCGGGGCTCAGGAATTCTGGGAGTTGAAGTCCACAAGTCCTAAAGGGACCATCGTTCCCCACCTCTGACTTAGATGGTTAATGCATACACAATACGCACATAGGGAGACATACACACAAATACACACACAAACCTTCCGCCAGTCACTGATATAGCATTATTTTGCAAATGGCTGCTGTGGGGCAGACGTCTTTCTTTGCGGTGTTTAAAAAGGCACAGATGGTCCAGCCAGATGCTGGCTCTTTTGATCAGGCTGGCACTTCCAAAACAGTTTCAGTCAATTATATCTTATTTCCAGAGCCTTTCGGGGTGGTTTTTTTACTTTCTTCTTCTTCTTCTTCTTCTTCTTCTTCTCCTTCTTCTTCTTCTTCTTCTTCTTCTTCTTCTTCTTCTTCTTCTTCTTCTTCTTCTTCTTCTTCTTCTTCTTCTTCTTCTTCTTCTTTTTTTAAATTTGGTGTTTTTAAAATCCGTTGCTTCTTGTCCTGCCTTTCAGGTGATGCTTTGAAGAATACAGAGTGAAGCCGTTTTTAAGAACATAGAATAATTGGCTTAGAAGGGACCTTGGAGGCCTTCTAGTCCAACCTCCTATTCCATTTCAGACAAATGTAGGCCAATTTCTTACTAAAAACCAAATGGCTGCCCAGTCTCTTCTTAAAAAGCTCCTGGGTTGGAGCACCAATGGAATGGCTTGCTTTTAGAAGTTGTCGGAGCTTCATCACTGCAGGCTTTTGAGAAGAGAATGGATTGCCATCTGTCAGAAATGGTGTAGGGTCTCCTCAGGGGTAGGATTCAAATTTTTTAACAACCGGTTCTGTGGGCGTGGCTTAGTTAGTGGGCATGGCTTGGTGGTCATGTGACTGGGTGGACGTGGCTTGGTGGTCATTTTATTGGCTGGGCGTGGCCAACTCAACATCACTCACATCGAGGCATGCATCTCCTCGCCTGGACTGTCATGGCTGTGGGTATGCTGCAACAGTCGTATGTGTGAAAAATGGTCATAAGTCACTTTTTTCAGTGCCATTGTAACTTTGAATGGTCCCTCCACACAAGCAAAATACCAGCAAAGGAGGGGAAAAAAACTCCAGAGAAGTTCCAGAGACAGGAAGTCCAGTCCTGCCAAGAATGTAATCAGGGTTAACGGACAGGCAGTTTCTGTAAGCAACACCAGAATGTTTCCTTCCTGCCTTCCTTATAGGATTAGGCCACTAATTTCTTCTAACAACCAGTTCTTCAAACTGCTTAGAATCTTAACAACCAGTTCTAGTGAATAGGTACGAACTGGTAGAATCCCACCCCTGGGTCTCCTGCTTGGGAAAGGGGGGGGGGGTTGGACTAGATGACCTACAAGGTCCCTTCCACCTCTGTTAATCTGGAAAGATCTGAAAAAACCCACAAACCCCTGGTGGCAAGTGGTTCCACTGATTAATTGTTCTCACCATCAGGAAATTTCTCCTTCATTCTAGAACGGATCTCTCTTAAATTATTTCTCATCCATTATTACACATTTTGGGGTTCTTTTTTGCAAGTCAAAGAATATGTGTTGTTTTTTTCTCTCAAAAACCTTGCAAGGCCTCCGTGGACATAACCATTCTGATTATCCTGGGAAAAGTTAGTTCAGGGTCAGATGAAGAGCAACAGAATGGACCAGAAGTTGCCTTCGGAAGTGGCGGGAGCTTCATCGCTGGAGGTTTTCAAGAAGAGACTGGACTGCCATCGGTCAGAAATGGCATAGGGCCATGATGGCAAACCTATGGCACGCATGCCACAGAACCATTTCTGGGTGGCACACAGAACCATTTCTGCGGGCATGCGAGCCCCAGCCAAACGTACCTGCACTGCACATGTGTGTGCCTCCCAGCTGATTTTTGGCCTGTTTGAGGCCTTTCTCGCCCTCCCGGAGGCTCGAGGGAAACCTCTGCAGCCTCGGGAGACTGAAAAATGGGCCTGTTTTGGGAAATACCGAAACGGGCCTTTTTTTCGGCCTCCAAAGGCCATTTCTTTTTCCCTCCTGACGATCAGCTGTTCTGATGATCAGCTGTTCTGGGATCCCCCTCGCTGTCTTACTCCTTCGCCCAGGAGGCTTTCCTGAGGCCCAGAAGGTCCAAATCCAGGGGAGGGGGGGTTGTGCTGCAAAAAAAGAAGCCACGCCCACCCAGTCACGTGTCCATGCCCACCTAGCCACGCCCACAGAAGCAGTTATTAAACCATTTGAATCCCACCTCTGCTTATGGCTAATTTCCACCCCTACAACTTTTTCATTATCACCATGGTCCTGGGATCAAAATTCAGGCGTTTAGCAACTGACTCATATTTAATGATGGTTGCAGCATCCCAGGGGTGGGGGGTGACATCACATGATCCCGCTTTTGGGACCTTGTGACAAGTTAAGGTCAACAGGGGAGCCAGATTCACATTACAGCCATGCTACTAACTGAACAACTGCAGTGGTTTACTTAACGACTGTGGTAAGAAAAGTAGTAAAATGGAGTAAAAATACACTTCACCTGTGTCTTGCTTAGCAACAAAACATTTTGGACTCAACTGTGTTCATAAGTTGAGGATTATTTGTACTCAGTGGAACTCAGAAGTGGATGCTCTTATCATGGAGGGTTTTTTAAGAATAGATTTGAGCAGCGGGTTGGACTAGAAGGCCTCCAGGGCCCCTTCCAACCCTGTTATTCTATATATATAGAATTTAAATGTTGAAGCTTAGACTCCGGATTCCTAAGCATCTCACAGTGACATCTGTATTCTTGTCTCCTAGCAGGATATTAATATTGCCAAGTCATCTGTGTGAACTTTCTGCTGAATAAGCCAATTTTTGAATAGGGGGGATCAGCACCTGGTCAGGTTAAGATCTACGGTCAGGTTTGCATGTAGCTTGACACAACTCATCTCGAGTTGGCCGAAGACTAGATGGATAGGAATTTGTCACTCCCCGCTGCCAAATCATTCCCCTTCTACCTTCTTACTCTTTTTTTTTTAAATAAAGTTTTATTTGGGTTTTCACACAGACAAAATACAAGTAAAACATCTTTTTTGAAAATAGCATGGTCCGGTTTGAACTTCTTCATACAGACACAAATCAATTTCATGCTCCTTTTGTATTCTGTTCCATATCTTATACTATTCTACATTTTCTATATAGTTTTCTCCCTCTTAATTTTCTCAATTTTATTATTTGATTATCTCATCTCATTCCAACATTCATTATATTATACTTTTGTCTGTTCTGTTTTCAATTTCATATTATCTTTTCTCATTGAACAAATTTCTCTCTATAGTCACTAATTGGAGTATGACACCTTTTATCTTTTAATTACATCCATTCAACTCTTATTTAAACTTCAAAATATACCTTAAGGTTATTGTCTCAATATAATACATAATACATAACTTCGCAATCAGAATTCTGCTTCTGGTACTTTTTTATAATGCACACTATATTCTTTAAAAAAAGATGATAAATTATGTAATTATAAACCCTCATTCCATTCCAATTCAGTTCTATCATTAATAATCATTAAATCTTAAAATCTTTAAACTCTTTTCAATTTAAATCATCTACTTCCTTAAAGACACATATAATCTCCATAATTAATTTTCCCTTATTTCTCTTCACAAATGTTTTGTAAATCATATATATATTCATTTTGTTACATTTATTTATTGACAAGCATTCCACGAATTCAATAGCTATTTTATCAACATTTTAATCAATACATTGTTTCATATTTTTTAAAATTATTTCTGTTTCTAATATAACATACTATCCTTATGTACCTTTGCAGAATCCTTTTTCCATATAGATTTTCACCCATTATCTCTAAATAGGCCCTTTCTCATATATTTTGTTTTGTCCTTTATAACATATTTTCCTTCCTTTCTTCCCTCTCTTTTCTCCCTCCCCTTTTACACCCTTGTCTCTTCTATTCTAATTTTCTCTTTTGCATTTCCTCTTCTGTTGCTTTTGATTTTATACTTATTTTTCATTCTAATTTTTTTGGGTTGTTTTTCCCAATCTTAAACTTTCCATTCTCTTTCCCCCTTTCCTTTTCCCCCCCACCTAAGATTACTTGTTCATTAAAGATGGCTTCTTCTTTGTTGCAATCTTCTTGTTCTGCAGGCATTTCTTGTTTTCTCATAATTCTAAATCTCCATTCTAAAGAATGAAATACAAAGCCAAACTTGTGGCAACTACCTTCTTGTGCACCTTCTTGTACTTTTTAATTCCATTTTCAGTTCTTCTAAAAGTGGAGCCATTTTAAACAATTTAAACAAACCACCCGATTGATTTTAGTCATTCAATACCAATAACCAAAAATCCAGAAATCATCAAGTAATCCAAATGTCCCAAGGAATTTTTTCTTATTTTCTTTTTTCCACTTTCTTTCCTGGGTTTTTTGTTGCATATTTCAGTTAAAATGTATCTTTTGAAGTCTTGTTGAGATTTTGCCTGTACATTCTTTTTAATTCCAGGCAGTCTCCTCCCTTCCAGTGCTGCCCTTTTATTATTTTCCTCTCCTTTCCTGTTTTTCAAAAGCTTTTGATTATCCAGAAATCTTTATTATCCCTTTGACTTTTATTTTCAGCATTAAATGCCTATTAATGTCAAAGTGGATTTTTTTTCCTATTTCTTGCTTCAGTCTCTTAGCTGTCAGTATAGGAAAAGAAGAAAAGAAAACCAAATCTTTTCCTTTTTCTCTCTCCTTCGCAGCTTAAAAAATCTTCTTAGGGAACAAATGTTATGTTGCTTTTTTTTATAGTTTCAATTCCAGAGTACCTTATTTGTTGCTTTTGCTGTTTGACCCAGTCAACCAAAAACTTCTCTTCTTATCTTCCTCCTGCACATTCTTTTCCGGTCAAGTTCTTCTTTTGGTGGCCATTTCTGACCACCACTATCACAACTGCCTTCGGGAAAGGATAATGGCCAGCTGGGGAGGAGAGATGCAGCTCTCCTCAACCCTGCAGGCAGTGGCAGTCTCCCCCTTCTTCACCACCTCTACAGGGTGGCTTAGCCCCGAAACCAGCTGGCTCAGGGCGCTCCAGTGGCGAGCATGGATCGAAGCCTTGCAGAGACAAGGTTTCGGTCTGTCGCCGAAGAAGCTCAAACCGGAAGTCCTACCTTTTACTCTTGTGGTTCTCTGGCAGCCAGTGCAGGCGGCAGCAGAATCGGACAGCAGGGAAGAACGGGGAGCAATCCAGGAGTCTGGGGAGGACTCGGATGAGGGTCCTTCATCCGATGCAGAGATGGGGCCAGGACCATTTGGGAGTGGGGTGCTGACTCCGGAGCCTCTGGAGTCTGGAAGCAGTGAGGAAGAGGAACCAGGGGAGCCTGTTCCCAGTGCACATGTGCACAGAGCTGCTAGAAGGCAAGAACAGCTGAGACAAAGGGGAAACTTGGGAGTAAGGCTGGGAGGTGATTGCCCCTCCCATAAGGGATAAAAATCAGGCCAAGATGACGAAATCTTTGCAGGAAGCAAAGCAGTTCGACAGAGTCATTCTTGAAGCTCTTTTGTACTTTGGTTGGTTTCTTTTCTAGTTCATTTGATACTTCTGTTTTGGGCAGCACTTTACAGAACTGAAAGATCGGTGCTTATCTTGGAGAACTGTTTGAGATTAATTCTGGCTGGGAATGAAAAAAATTCCCAGCATTGCAATAAACTAAGTCTTGTTTTTAAAATAAGTGTGCGCGTACCTACAGTTTAGGGAGCCTGGGTCAGAACACTTACCTCATTCTGTTATTCTGTCAGTGGCTGAAAAGAGAAGCCTACGATTAAAAATATAAAATATAAAATAAATAAATAAACAAGTTTAAAAGCAACACATGGATGAAGCTTTCATTGGCACTTACAGATAAGCCTCAACTTACGGCTGCAATGGAGCCAAAAACTGTCTGTTGCTAAATCAGACAGTTATTAAGTGAGTTTTGCTCCATCTTATGACCTTTCTGGCTTTGGCTGTTAAGTGAATCACTACAGTTGTTAAATGAGGAACATGGTCATTAAGCGAATCTGGCTTCCCCACTAACTCTGCTTGTCAGAAGGTCTCAAAAGGGGATCATGTGAACTCGGGATGCTGCAGCTGTCATAAATATATGCCAAACTTTCTAACAGTGAGGACAGTTAATAAGAGGAACTTCTTGCCACCAGAAGTTGTGGATGCTTCATAATTGGAGGTTTTTAAGAGAAGATGGACAACCATTTGTCTGGAATGGTGTAGGTCCATGATGGCAAACCTATGGCAGTTTGTGCCACAGGTGGCATGCAGAGCCATTTGTTCTGGTATGCAAGCTGCAGGCAAACTTACCTCACTGGGCATGTGCGCACCTCCCAGCTGATTTTTGGCCAGTTTGAGGCCTTTTTTGGCCTCCCAAAGGCTTGAGGAAGGCTTCTGCAGGCTTTGTAGGCCAAAAACTAGCCCTGTTTCATCACTTCCTGTTTTTCCGAAAATATCAGAAGTGATGAAATGGGCCTAGTTTTCAGCCTGCAAAGCCTGCAGAAGCCTTCCACAAGCCTTTGGGAGGCCGAAAAAGGCCTCAAACTGGCCAAAAATCAGCTGGGAGGCACAGTGCAGATAAAGGGGTGGTGTGGGTGAGTGGAGATTACACATGCATGTGTAGGGAGCATGGGGGATGGGTGGGCATTGCCTTCTGGGTGCTGGCACGCAAGTGCGATCGTGCAAGTGTGTGCACAGTTTTTGGCACAGGAGCCCAAAAAGATTAGCCACCACTGTTGTAGGTCTCCTGCCTGAGCAGGGGGTTGGACTAGAAGACCTCCAAAGTCCCTTCTAACTCTATTCTGATTCTGATTCAATTGCCAAGCATCTGAATGTTGAGCTTCTAACGTGACCAACCACAAACTGCACAGTCACAGCTACTATTCTGACCTCCACAGAGGAAAAAAAAAACACTGCCCATGATCCCAACCTCCGGAACATTCTCTATTATTTACGGTCCTCAAATAAAGGGGGCTGAGTCTGTGAAGAGCTCTGCAGTTTTTCAGCCTTGATACCAGCAATAACCAACAGAAGCCTAATTGGCTAGATCCAACCCAGGGGTCAAGCTTTATGATCTCAGAGGCCCCTTTTGTGAAATGAAAGAAGGAGCCTCTAAAGGCCTCAAGGACAATATGAGAAGATTCTACATTTCTTCACGTGCCACATTGATTGTTCTGGACTTATTTTTGGTTCATTTTATACCCTGAGCTTTCATTTATAAAATGACTCTCTGGTAGCTATAAAAAGCCTTGAAGTTGGAAGATCTTCTTGGAGTTGAATGGGAAAAGAAAAAGCAACCCAGACCTTGATTGCAACAATTTGTTTAGTGACAGTTCAAAGTTACAGCGACACTGAAAAATGTGACTTAGGACCATTTTTCACACTTATGATCGTTGCAGCATCCCCAACGGTCATGTGTTCAAAATTCAGATGCTTGGCCACTGACTCATATTTATGAGGGTTGTGTTCTGGCCAAGGCTTATGGAGACCCTAACAAACACACATTCGTCCCAGACCCCTTTATCCTTTATTTCAATGGCTGTGAATTTTAGCCATTCACAGCCTGCAATGAGTCTCATACAGTTTGTAAATAATCTCATGGAAGTCTGCCAAAGTCCTTTGGGATAAGTCTGATAAGCACCCACCTTTATCTCCCTTGAAATGCTGCCAAAGACTAAATGTCCAATTCGTTATATGAGGCCAAACGGAGCACAAATTCAACACTGAGCTTCAGGTTTCAAACCGACAGTATGAACAAAGTTGCTTCCTGCAAAGGCTCCTGTCCCTTTGCTCCTCCTTTATGTCTTATGGGAGGGGCCAATCACCTCCAAGCCTTACTCCTGAGTTGCCCCTTTTGTCTTAACCTTTCTTGCCTTCTTGCAGCTCTGCGCAAGTACACACTGGGAACAGGCTCCCCTTGTTCCTCTGCCTCACTGATTTCAGATTGTGGAGGCTCTGGAGTCAGCCCATAACTCCCAGATGGCCCTGGCCCCATCTCTGTGTCGGATGCAGGACCCTCATCCGAGCCCTCCAGGACTGGTCCATGTTCTGCAGCTCCGCAGGCTGCCAGTGTACCACAACAGGTTGCCGTGTCACAGGTGTGTGTGAAGTGATCTCCTTTTCTGACTTTCTGATGAGCTCCTAAGTTCATAAGGGGGGGCGTCAGATTTGTTTAATGACTGTGTTACTCCCTTAAGGCCCTGCAGTGATTCCCTTCACAACTGTGGTAAGAAAATAGTCATCGTCTCTCTGAGCAGCCGAAAGGTTAGGCTTGACTGTGTGGCCGTAAGTCAAAAACTACCTGCATTCCAAAAAGGAAAAAAAGTTGGGGATGGCTTTTTCTTGGATTTTCAATCTTTTCCCTGAAACTCTTGTGCTGCAATGTTGCCCCTATAAAAGGGTAGATCAGATATTTTTATTCCCAGCAATGGTTCAAATTTAGAGGTTGACAGGCAAGAGTGGGATGCAAATGATTTTACTTCCAATTCTGTGGCCGTGGCTCGGTGGGCATGGCCATGTGACTGGGTGGGTGTGGCTTCTTTTTTTTGAACCCCCCCCACCCCATTTTTTTGCCACCTGGGCCTCAGGGAAGCCTCCTGGGAGCTCATTTTTGCTCCCAGGAGGCTTCCGTAAGGCCCAGGTGGCAAAAAGCAGAGCTTTGTGCCCCTTTTTGCCTCCTGGGCCTTAGGAAAGCCTCCTGGGAACAAAAATGAGCTCCTAGGAGGCTTCCCTGAGGCCTAAGAGGCAAACAACAAAGCCAGTTTTGGGGCCTTCTGGGCCTCAGGGAAGCCTCCTGGGGGGGCGTTTTTGCTCCCAGGAAGCTTCCCTGGGGCCCAGNAAAGCCAGTTTTGGGGCCTTCTGGGCCTCAGGGAAGCCTCCTGGGGGGCGTTTTTGCTCCCAGGAAGCTTCCCTGGGGCCCAGGAAGGCAAAAATGGAGTGGGGGAGCACAGCACCTCCCCAGGCACCCCTTTTTCCTTCTTGGGCCTTGTAGTAAGACAGTGAGGGGGACCCCAGCACAGCTGATCGTTGGAACAGCTGATCGTTGTTCCAATCACAGCAGTAAGACAGTGAGGGGTATCCCCGCATGGCTGATCACTGGAACAGCTGATTGTCGGGAGGGGAAAAAAAAGAAATACCAGTTCAGCCAAACCGGTAGCTGTTTTTTTACGACTGGTTCATCTGAACAGTAGCATTTTTTTTACCCCCACTTCACTTGACCTGGTCTGAACCAGTAAAATACCATCACTGTTGAGGGTGTCTCAAATGAACGTTGAGAAAAAAACAGCTCATTTTTTAAAAAACCCAGAAAGCTTCCTGTGACTAATTAAAACGATTGCTCCAAATGAGAAGGCACGAAGCCTACATTTTAGCACGATGCTTTTTGACAAAGGAAGCAAAATCGCTGTTGAATCTCCATGGCTTTAAGGCCAAGCGAGGCCTTCTACAAACTGTCAGCACCCCGTCAAATCTTTAGCAAAGTCTCCAAAATCCTTCATCTGCTCCTACACCTTTTTCAACCTGCCAATCCTTCCTCTCTCCCCGTGGGAAATTGTGATAGGAATTAAGGCAAAGAAAACAAACAAAGAGTTTGGAAAGGTTGCAGAAATTACAAGACTTTCACTGCCTAGCAACTGTTATTTAAGCTCTTTGCTGCGTGCTGTTATTCCCCATCTTGGTTGTCCTCTTTTGCCTCTTTAGGAATAAGCAATGGCTCCCTGATTGGAAGTATTTTACAATACCTATATATGAATTCCTCTTGACAGTGGCCATTTTCTCTGATGCCTTGGGAATGGTGACGTTTCACAGCATTCGTGGAAAACAAAAACAACAATGAAGTAGCTGTTGGTTTTCTCTAGAATACCTTCCAGCATGGACCACAAGGGTTTACACAACACAACACACACACACACTCCAATCACTCAGAAAACGGAGAATAGCATGGATGGATATAGAGTCAACAGATTTTGTCCATTTGTGATCTTCTCTCTGGTTCTGCGGAAACAAAAATCTGCTTGGTCCTATTCCAACAAAAACGGGGAGCAAAATTATAGGTAGTCCTTAAGTTGAAAAGGAATGAAAAGAAAGACTAAGGTTGACATGATAGCAGACTTCCAATATCTCAGAGGCTGCCCCAAAGAAGAGGGAGTGATGCTGTTTTCCAAAGCACCAGAAGGCAGTACAAGTAGCCATGGATGGAAACTAATCAAGGAGAGAAGCAACCTGGAATTAAGGAGGAATTTCCTAACAGGGAGGACAATTAACCAGTGGAACTGCTTGCCATCAGAAGTTGTGAATGCACCATCACTGGAGGCTTTTAGGAATAGATTGGACAATCATTTGGAATGGTGTAGGGCAGAGGTGGGATTCAGCCGGTTCTGACAGGTTCTGGAGAACCAGTAGCGGAAATTTTGAGGAATTCGAAGAACCGGCCAATCCCACCTCGCACTGGCCCTGCCAACCCCATCTATTCCCTGCCTCCCATTGAGTCCCAGCTGATTGGCTGGGTCTTCTTTGGTTGCCCTGCACAGGAGAATGGAGCTGGAAAGCAGGTCAGTGGGGTGGGGAGGGAAGGGTGATGTTGTGGTGTCCTTCCCCTGTCACACTCACCAAGCCACACCCACGGAACCAGTAGTAAAAAAAAAGGAATCCCCCCCACTGGTGTAGGGTCTCCTGCCTAAGCAGGGGGTTGGATTGGAAGACCTCTAAGGACCCTTCCAACACTATTCTGATTGATTGAGATTAACAATCCATCGAATAACTTGCCTCCAGAAGTGAGGGGTTTTAAGCAGGGGTGGGATTCAAATTTTTGACAACCGGTTCTGTGGGTGTGGCTTAGGTGGTGGGCATGGCTTGGTGGTCATGTGACTGGGTGGACATGGCTTGATGGTCATGTTATTGGCTGGGTGTGGCCAACTCAATATCACTCACATTGAGGCATGCATCTTTTCGTCTGGCCTCTCGTGAATGTGGGGATGTTGCAACAGTCATAAGTGTGAAAAATGGTCATAAGTCACTTTTTTCAGTGCCATTGTCACTTTGAATGGTCACTCCACACAAGAAAGTACCAGCCAAGGAGGGGAAAAAAAACTCCAGAGAGGTTCCAGAGACAGGAAGTCTAGTCCTGCCAAGAATGTAATAAGGGTCAATGGAGAGTTAGTTTCTATAAGCAACACCAGAATGTTTCCTTCCTGCCTTCCTTACAGGATTAGACCAGTAATTTCTTCTAACAACCAGTTCTCCGAACTGCTTAGAATGTTAACAACCGGTTCTAACGAATAGGTAAGAACTAGTAGAATCCTACCCCTGGTTTTAAGGAAGTGATTGGAGAAACGTTTGTCTGAAATGGGATGGGGTTTTCCTGCCTAAGCAGGGGGTTGGGCTAGAAGACTTCCAAGGTCCCTTCCAATGCTGTGCATTTGTTATTCTGAATCACCTGGAGGACAGATCATCCTGGAGAACTTCTATCCGTGTGGTTGCCAGGAGTCAAAAATGATTTAATTTAATTTCTCCTTAGTCTAGTCGTGTCCAACCTTGGCAACTTGAAGAGTTGGGGATTTCAATTCCCAGAATCATAGCTGGCTGAGGAATCCTGGGAATTAAAGTCCACAAGTCTTCATGTTGCCAAGGTTGAGCACCCCTCACTTTAAATTGTTATTTACTATTTGGTTCTTCTCAATTCAAATTTTGTAACAACCAGTACTGTGGGTGTGGCTAGGTGGGCATGGCTAGGTGGGCATGGCCATGTGATTGGGTGGGCATGGCTTCTTTTTTTGCAGCACACCTCCCCTCCCCCATTTTTTGGACCTCCTGGGCCTCAGGGAAGCCTCCTGGGTGAAGCAGTAAGACAGCGAGGGGGATCCCGGTACGTCTGACCATCGGAATAGCTGATCATTGGGAGAGGGGAAAATTACCTTAAGGAGTGACTGGGTGGGGGAGAACGCAGTCAGCGATGTTGTGCATGCGCAATAAGGACTGACTGAGCAGAGATGGACGGGGCCATCCAGGGACATGATTTGCCGGTTCTCCGAACTGTGCAGAATCATAATAACCGGTTCTATAGAACCAGTCCGAACCAGTAGAATCCCACCCCTGGTTCTTCTTTGTTGTGCTTTTCAATTATCCAGTACGCCTTCTTAAACCGTTTGACAAATTGGGCGGCCTTAGAAATTCGGTGAGCGCAGGAATAAATAAATGGCTTAAATACAAATCTTCCAAATCTATTTACTCTCGTGCGGAAAAGTTAGATAGAAAAAATAATTTTATCTTCTCTACCATTCTGCACCTGGGCCCACATAAATCTTAACGTAAGCCCTTGCATGGGTTCACCCACACACTGCCACAACAGTCACCCTTTCAAAAAAAAAATTGGAGTTGACTACAGAATTGCATCCTGCTGAGTAAGCACAGGTTGCTGCAAAGACTATAAAAGGAATTTAAAGTGGTTGATTTTCACTGGCTGGCTAAGTGGAGTGAATAAGAAATGCTAGCTGAAGTTTGCGTTTCTTTTTAATGGAAATAAAATGTCCCTCTTGTGGCTATCTGTGAATACTCAATGATGACAGATGGTTCTCGATTTAAGACCAGAATTGAGCACCCCCTTGTTATGTAAGACATGTGTGAAGTTAATTATGTCCTATTTTAGGAACTTTCTTGACACCATTGTGAAGTGAACCACTCCAGTTGTTAAGTTAGGAACAGGTAACAGCTAATCAGAGTTGAAAGGAACCTTGTAGGTCATCTAGTCCAACCCCTGCCCAAGCAGGAGAGTCTACACCGTTTCTGACAGATGGCAGTCCAATTTCTTCTTGAAAGTGTCCAGGGATGAAGGTCCCATTACTTCTGAAGGCAACTTCTGGTCCATGGGTTGATTGTTCTCACTGTCAGTAAGTTTCTCCTTATTTCCAGGTTGAATCTCTCCTGGTTCAGTTTCCATCCATTATTCCTTGTCTGGCCTTCGGGTGCCAGACTAGCTTGGAAAATAATTTGACCCCTTCCTCTCTGTGGCAGTCCCTCAAATATTGGAAGATGCTCTCCTGTCTCCCCTGGTCAGGCCCTGTTCCTGCAAGCGTTCGTTGTATGTTTTACTTTCCAGTCCCCTAATCATTCTAGTTGCTCTTCTCTGCACTTTTTCTAGCGTCTCAACATCTTTTTTATAATATGGTGATCAAAACTGGATGTAGTACTGTAGGTGTGGCCTTACTAAGGCTTTATAGAGTGGTATTAGTACCTTCCTTGATCTTGATTGTATCCCTCGGTTAATGCAACTTAGGATTGTGTTGGCTTTTTTGGCTGCTGCTAATAATACGGGCATGAAACAAATCTGGCTTTCCCCATTGATGTGTCAGAAGGACTCAAAAAGGGATTGCATTACCCCAGGACATGCAACCATCATAAATATGAGACAGTTGTCAAGCATCTGAATATTGATCACATCACATTTATGCCACCAGATAAAGACTGAATGCCCCAATTATCACATTAAACAAGAGGAAAACCTTCTACGCACAAATTTCACCCGCGCTTTCTACAATTTTGTAAACAACAAACTAAAGGACTCAAGGTCCATCCCACCCCTGAAAGGACCGAATGG
>BHFT01012304.1:0-11772 GCA_004320025.1 Laticauda laticaudata
CATGATGATATACACAACTTTTAATTGGATGAGCCAGTTGAACTATTGGGGGTGGGAACGTTGCCATTACTTTGTATCTGTGCTGATTTTCTCAGATTTAGAATTCTTTTGTTGTTACTGCTTGATTTCCAGTGAAAGATATCTTAATGGAGTCTAAGTATTTCTTTCTTGGATTTTGAATGGAGCACCAGCTGACATTATCCTTTTTTTTACTATAATTCAGATATTGTTGTAATGTTCTTTTCTTCTTCTTCATCAGATTAATGTACTTGCAACATTACATCCCCACCTATTTACTTGGTAAATAGCCTCTCAATATTGCTGTGTGAACAAAATGCATGATTTGTTCTTATTTTTCTGATCTTCCTATCAAGGGCTTTTAGTTCTTCTTGAGTCAAATCCACTATTACAGCTGCATATCTAATGATTGGAATTTACTTAGCCATTGCTTGCCTTCATGGTATTTCCTCCACTGAATGTAGACTTTCAGATTTTCTTCACTCTGGGACTTCCGGTTTGAGTTTCTTCAGCAACAGACTGAAACCTCATCTCTGCAAGGCTTCGATCCATGCTCTCTGCTGGAGTGCCCTGAGCTGGCTGGTTTTCGGGCTAAGCCACTCAATAGAGGTGGTGGAGACTGCCTGCAGGGTTGAGGAGAGTCGCATCTCTCATCCCCAGCTGGCCATTATTCCCTTTCCCAAAGGTGGTTGCAGTGGTGGTCAGAAATGGCCACCACAAAAAAGAACTCGACTGGAAAAGAATGTGCAGGAGGAAGATAAGAGGAGAAATTTTGGGTTGACCAGGTCAAACAGCAAAAGCAACAAATTACCCGGGAATTGAAATTATTAAAAAATAATAACATTGTTCCCTAAGAAGATTTTTAAGCTTCGAAGAAGAGAGAAAAGGGAAAAGATTTGGGTTTTTTTTTCTCCTTTTCCTATACTGACAGCTAAGAGACTTAAGTAAGAAATTGGAAAAAAATGCCACGTTTGACAACTCAATCGAGACATTTAATCGCATAAAATAAAAAGTCAACGGGATTAATAAAGATTTCTGGATCACATCTTAACACAGCTTTTGCAAAACCAGCGAAACGGAGCTAACACAAGCACTAAAAAGCGGTACGCGATCTTCGGACAGGGAGGAGACTCGCCTGGAACTTAAACAAACCCAAGAACTTGCAGAGGCAACGCATCTCAACCAAGAAATTCCAAAAATACATTCTAACTGAAACATTGCAACAAAATCTCAGGAAGGAGAAAGTTGAATAAAGAAATAAGAATATATTCAGGACTATGCTGGATTAGCTTGATAATTTCTGGATTTCTCTGCGCTCTATCTGTTCTTGGATGACTACAAAATCAATCCAGCGTGGGTCTGTTTAACTGTCTTCAATCGGATCCCACTTTTAGCAAGATCTGAAAATGGAACTTACAAGAGTAGGCAAAGAAGCCTATGCACCAAGACACGGCGAGAGGTTCTTTTGGCTTTCTGTACTCTCAGCTTTTTTACGAAAATCGGCAGCATTTGGAATTCATGACGCAAACAACACAGCAAATGGCCTGCAGAACCCAAGAAGATCTGTGACACAAGAGAAGAAAGCCATCTTTTCAATGAACAAGTAATACCTTAGAGCTGGGGGGCCGGGGAAGGAAAGGGGGGAAAGAGAATGGAAAGTTTAAGAATTGGGAAAAAAACAACTCCCGGCCGCCCGCAAAAAAATAGAGTGAAAAACATAAGTATAAAATGCAGAAAGCACCACAGACAGAGCGGGAAAATGCAGAAAGAGAGAATTAGACATGTAAGAAGACAAGGGTCAAAAATAGGGAGGGAGCAAGATGAGAGGGAAGAAAGAAAGGAAAAGAAGGTCATAAAGGGACAAGAAACAAAATATGGAAAACAGGGCCAATTTTAGAGATAATGGGTTTGAAAAATCTAAATGGACAAAAGAGATTCTGCCAAAGGTTACATAAGATAGTAATGGTTTTAGTAACATTAGAAACAGAAAGTGAATGTTTAGAAGCAATGAAACAATGTATGATTAAAATGTCTGATAAAAATAGCTATCGTAATTCATGTGAAATGCATGTCAATAAATGAATGTATAAAAAAGATATATTTAATGATTTAATAAAACATAGTGTGAAGCGAAAATAAGGGAAAAAATTAACGCAATGGAGATTAAATGTGTTTTTTAAGGAGTATGATATTTAGACCTCTGAAAAGAAAGCTGTTGACCAAGCATGTTAGCAGCATTTTTAATGATCTCATTACATGACTAAAACTTGAAGCTGGAACTCGGACTGCACGCGTTCTTATATTACATGTATGTTACATCTTCTTCTTTGTGGTTGTAGAAAAACAAGAAAATATAAGTGTGGGTACTTATAAGAATGTACCAAGGCAGAAATTGCGATTGGAAGTTCATGTATGTATGTGTTTATGAGTTGAAGGTCATAAGCGCTTAAGGTATATATTGAAGTTTAAATACAGAGGGTTGAAATGGATGTAATGTAAAGAGACTATAAAGGTGTCATACTCCAAATTACTAACCACAAGGACTAATTTTTTTTTTAATGAGAAAAGATAATATGAATATTGAAACAGAAACAGACAAAAGTAATAATAATAGATGATTTGAATTGAGATGAGATAATCAAAATAAAATTGGGAGAAAATTAAATTGAGAAAATTAAAAGAGGGGAAAAACTATATAGAAAATGTAAAATAGTATAAGGTATGGAATAGAATACAAAAAGGAACATGAAATTGAGTTTTGTGTCTGTATAAAAAAGTTCAGCCCGGAACCATACTATTTTCAAAAAAAATGTTTTATTTGTAGTTTGTATGTGTGAAAACCCAAACAAAACTTTATTTTTTTTAAAAAAAGATCTTCTTCACTCTCACAATGTATTACTTCTAACTTTCTTCTTGACTACAATATGTTTGATGTTATCAGCCTGAAGGACACCCTAGTGTTTGTACTGGTTGTGTAAATTCAGATTCTTGATGTTATTTCATTGGGCATCTTTCAGTTTTATTGTTTCTTCCCCCTGTGGTTAGTGAGGGTGGCACATTTGTCCAGTCCAAATTCCATTGCAATATCTTGTTGTTTATATGGACAGTACTGAGCACTCAGATGATGTTTTCCATACAACTTCAGATCATCCATTTAAAGGAGGTGAAATAGCCTGGTAGATGGCCTGGTAGCCATGGCCTGACTTATTCGGTATTGTTTGGTATTTTTGACAGAGGAATCAGTGCAACAAACTGTAGTTATGATAATGACCACATTGAATATGGCTATATATCGGGGTGGGATTCAATTTTTTTTAACAACCAGTTATGTGGGCGTGGCTTAGTGGGTAGGCATGGCTTGTTGGTCATGTGACTGGGTGGGCATGGCCAACTCAACGTCACTCACTCATCAAGGGGCGCTTTTCCTCGCCTGGCTTCTCATGACAGTAGGGATGTTGTAATGGTCATAAGTGTGAAAAATGGTTATAAGTCACTTTTTCAGTGCCATTGTAACATTGAATGGTCATCAGTTTTAGATGAAAACTCAAAAAGGGTATGTAAACTCACGTTTGAATGTCAATCTTTCTAGCTAGCCAAGAAGCCTTGCTGAATGTCANAGCCAAGAAGCCTTGCTGAATGTCACTCATGTTGGTTCCTTGTCATTAAAAGCTTCTTTCTGGCAGCTCTGCTTCATTATTCAATTATTTCTTCAAAGAGCTAACTCCAACAAGGGAGTATTTCCTCCCAACAGCAGTGTAAAAAGCTTAAAACAACCCTTCCCCTTTAAGAAAGTAAAGCAAAGAAAAAAAGAAAAAGAAAAAAAAAAACCTCCTTCAGAGACAGTAAGTCTAGGCATACTGCCAAGAATGTAAGAAGGGTGGAAAAAAACAAAAGGATATTTCTTCCAACAACCAGTTCTCCAAACTGCTTCGAAAGTTAACAACTGGTTCTAGCGAATAGGCGAGAACCTGTAGAATCCCATCCCTGCTGTATATTTGCTTTAAAATTGCTATCCTTTCCTGCCAAACTTGTGAGGTAGTCCAGATAGGTAACATGCCCAGATGAAAAATATGCATATTATTGTAAGATCACATTAGCAGTCTAGAAGTACTTTTGTCCACTAAAGAAACAGTGTCTACGTGTCTATAAGAAGATTTACGGGAAAATCTTTAAATGTTAAAGATTTTAACGTGATGTTGAACTATATGCCAAAGCTTTGGAATCTGATTATTTGCCTGACTGTTTATATTTGCATTGAACTTGTGTGTGTGTGTGTGTGCGCGCGCACACACATGTGCGTGTGTTTGTGCACTAAAATCATATTGAAAAATGTAATATTATTCTAGATTTTAAAGAATGATTGCTGAAAATGTTTGATATATTTATTTTGGAAAAGGAAATATTTTCTATTAATCAAAATATGCAATAATATGGCTTATTGTGTACAAATTCTATGATATTTCACAGTAATATTTTCTTCTGGTTATATTATACTAGTGTAGTAGTGAACCAGTGATTATTCATACATATAAAATATAAAGTAGATTTTCCCTTTTTTTATTTTTTAATGTGTACTTTTAGTTCTTTTAGGCTGTCTCTTTTCTTAGTAATTCTGAAGTTAATAATTGTTATGTTAAATATGTATATTAAAAAAAACTAAATCAAATAATTAATTAAAAAAGGAGAAGAGTAGTCTGCTGAGGCAAGGATGGGATACAGTGTTTTTGAGGATCCAATCTCATACACAGCAGGACTGAAGGCCAGTTGAAACCTTCCCCCCTCAAATCAAATATTAATCTATTGATTCTAGAATATCCTAGAAAAAAAGGAGGCATGGAATAGAACCATTCTGAAATTGGGAATAATCACAGTGGTATGATTTGATTTCACTGCAAATGTCTTCCAACAGGATGAAAACAAAGCACTATACCTATAAATGTGTTCCTGCAATTATATGTTGGGAATTTGGCAGGCTTCATGCTCTCAGCATGATATATTGTACCTGATTTTTTTTTGTCCATATGAAAAAAATAAAGAAACATCAATAGCTATTTGTGGATTTCCAGTTCAGTGAATTTATATCTTGGAGGGACAAAGCTTTAGTTTTCTGAAATCCTTTTAGGAGTTACCACTGAGTGAAATCTGATTACTTCCATATTGGTCTGAATCAAATCAGAGTGTTTTATGAATCACACAGTTGGGTTTCAGCAAAGTCTTCCAATTAAAGCAAATTTCCATTTTCTATGCAGTTAGGACTCGGGTGATTTCGAGAGAGACTGGTCCACATATCAAAGGATAGATACAAAGAATAAGTGCAAGTTCTGCAATTTTGTTGAGCTAGTGACATGTTACCTAATGTAGCTCATGAGATTGCAATGGTATAGGCAACATTGAAGAAGATGTGAATGCTAAAGTACTGTTATGAAATGTAATTTTTGTGTAATGTAATTAGCTGTGTGCAAGCCTTAATCATTCAGAAACTGAGTATTCCAGGAAAATGGGAACAGTTCATTTTTCTTCCAAATATGTCAGTTCAGACATTCAGGGCAGGGCAAGGATTTTTTGTTTTGTTTTGTTTTCTGGAAATTAGCCTTCCAGAAAAAGCAGTTAGCATTGTTATGGATGAGGTCCAACACTTAGGTGGGATCAGTCTAAAATGGATAATTTTGTTCATCCCCATTCACCATTGTAAATGATACATTAGTAAATGGTACCATTGTACATAAACCATTCTGATCTACCTCAGGTTTCCTAATGTAAAAATAGCATTGAGTTCTGCAATCTTTTGGGAATTTGCGTGCCAAATGGAGCACAAACCACATTATTTACCATATGGGACAATCTTTCCCAGAGCACTTTGAAAATCATCTCTCCAACATCTGGAAAATTGGGATGGGGGCAGGTAGCCTTTGACAAGCCATCCCTTCAGTAGGTAAGCATTGCTTATGGTGGAAATTGAAAACTCCACAGGGTATGGAGGAGTTGTTTGTGATGCTCTCTGATGCACTGTTACTATGTCACTTCCTCTCTTTCATGAATGTGAATGAAACAAGGAATATTTGAGGAACTACCTCCACCTAGATACATCCTACTAGGTCTGCTAGAAAGATATGCGATCCACAAAGGAGTTACATCTGGTAGGGTCCAGGAAACATCCTTTCCTGCAGTGGCACCACTATGTGGAATATCATTCCCTCCAAAGTAAGACTGGTCCCATCCTTCCACAACATTCTCAAAACAACATTGTTTCATCAGGCTTGGAGTTCTCAAGGAGGTTGTGAATTAAATAGATAGTGGAATGCCTATAATAATAATTCCCTTGGCTATTCTGTTACCTAGTAATCCTGACTCTTGCTGTTCCTTGTATTTTTTTACTTGACAGGTTTTATGATATGTTTTTTTTATTGTACACTACATGAAGTAATTTTATTTGTGGCTACATAAATAAATTAAACTTGATGTTTTTCCCATGGCTTCATTATCATCCTACCACTGAAACTAAAGCCTTTCACAAGAAGATTTTACAGAAAGAATTTCATACATTATCTAAGCAAGAATGTTGACAACAAAGATAGATAGATAGATAGATAGATAGATAGATAGATAGATAGATAGATAGATAGATAGACAGATAGACAGATAGACATATAGATAGTAACCTGTAAAGGAAGATACTAACTTTCCCATTAAAAAAGAAGAGGTGAAAGAGAAACATATGAGTTTCCATAGATTCCTATAACTTTTTATCTTTTATCTATTATCAGCTATGTGAAGTCCATATGATATAGTGCCCAGGCAACTTACAGGGTTTATCCCAGCTTTCTTTAAATAAGCTCTGTGTCTGAAAGCAATGTGAGTCTATTTCTGGCCCATTCCACCTCTGAATCTGAATTTAGTGAACCATGGATTCTACTGTTACATTTAGACCTAATAGTATTTTAGCAGGTCCACAAAAGCAATTTTGGATCCTGCAGCACTGGGGAACTACCAGAGGACTGGAAAATAGTTGATTTGGTTCCCATTTTCAAAAAAGGAGGGGGAAAAAATCCCAGACCAATCAGCCTAAAATCAATACCCGGGAAGATACTGGAAAAATAATAATTAAAAAAAAAAAACCACAGATCTGTGAACAGCTAGAAACAAATAAAGTTATAACTAATAGCCAGTACGGGGTTCTTAAAAACAGATCATACCAAACCAATCTTGTTTCATTATTTGACAGTGATTAAATTAGCAGACTTGTGAAATGCTGTGGACATTGTATACATAGTCAGCAAGACATTTGACAAAGTAGACAATAACCTACTTCCTGGTAAACTAGAAAAATGTGAGATTGGCAGCATCACAACCAGATGGATTTGGAATTGGCTGACAAACCATACTCAATGAGTAGTCCTTAAAGGTTTTATCTTAGGCCCAGTACTCTTCAATAGCTTTAAAAATGACATAGATGAGAGAATAGAAAGGGAACTTTTCACATTCAAAAATCACAGTAAACTGGCAGGAATAGCCAACACCTCAGAAGACAAGCTCAGGATCAAAAAAGATCCTGATAGACTTGAACAATGGGACCTATCCCACAACATGAAAAGTAATGTGGAGAAAAGCTAGGCAGGAAAAGCTTTCAGAAATTGTAGGTGCTTCATGACTGGAGGTTTTTAAGACAAGACTGGGATGGGATAAGATAGGATCTCCTGGACTAGAAGATATACAAGGTACTTTCCAACTCTATATTGATTGGTTTAATTAATAATCTCTTCTGATTTCAAATGTCCATCCAAACCAAAGTGTTATGTGAACTATGTTCATTTATTTCTCTTTCTTTCTGTTCTATTCTCTATTTGAACAATCTAAATTGTTCTAATTTATACTTTGATTACAACAAAATATAATATTGTCTGTCATAATATCTCCTTATTAAAAAAAGCAGCTTTTCTAAATGCAAATTACAAGTAACTGAAACTTTCTGCTATTTTATGTCATCAGTATGTCCATATTATCAGTATTAAAAGGTTCAGTCATGTGTAGAAATTCCCTTTCAATCTAGTTACTTTATTCATAAATCCAAGATATTTCCACATCTGATTTTCTGTATCTTGGATACAGATACATACTCAGCCAGCCTACTGAGATTTGTCAAAGACTCTCCTTGTCATTTTTCAAGTAATTGGAAAAAGAACTAAAATTGGTTGATTGTAAAATGACTCATATGTAATCTCACCATATAGGAGGATGTATTCAAACGTCTGTCACCACAGATCTGTTTTTTTAATTCAATTTTTGGCATATTTCTCCCAGGTAAGATCCTTCTTTGTTCTGAATGAGTGAAGATAGAAAGCACCAGTACAAGGTACAATGAAGAAGTGGCAGGTGTAAGATCTATTAAATGCAACTTTCTCCCAAACAAAACAAATTTATTTCACTAGTGTGATATTTCCCATGATTTATGCTAAATTCTTTGCTTGGATTTAAATGTAATGACTAGCATGTTGGTTCACATCCAGAAGTCAAGTTCTGCTCCCTAAGCAATGATGTCAACCTGGTACACCATCATATATTCACCTTACTGTCCAGATAGCCATAGTCTAGAAGGGGGAAAAGGAGAATAAATCAAAGGTATTGAATCCTTTTCTTCCCAAACGGCTGTACATTTTCTCATCCAAAGAGCATAATGTTTTCTCTGGAGATCTTGTCTACTTCAATTATCAGTAAGTACAGATACAAGGAAAACAAAAACATAGGGAAGCCACCACAATAGCAACTGTCAATCTCAGACTACCCATAATTCTAGCACCCAGGATTTACCAACATTCCCATGGATGTGGAATGGATTCTTGACTTTCATGGGGTTAAGGAATGAATTCCTAATTTTCCATTGTACTCCTCAATTTGTAGTATGAAGCTGACTATCACTTCATATCTTCTGAATACATACTGTCACCATCACTTTTTCTTAATTGTAGAATTCTGCTGGATACATGGAAAAATTATAGCATTGTTTAGAAAAGAAGGGAAGTGGTAAAAAAAAAATAATGCATAGTTGGTCTATCCATTTTAGAAAATATAAGAAGAAGAAAGCCATTCCATCTGACAAGTACTGAAAATGTAATATAATTTCACTAAAATGATTTTGACTCTAGTATGGCAACTTGGATACCCAGGGATGACCATATTGGTTTGCAATTATACACTATGAGAGATGACTTCATAAATAGATCCATACAGCACCTGATTCATACAGCACCTGATTCAAATAATCATATAATTTCACATCTTTTTCATGTAATTTCTCATTCATATTATTTAGCATGTTCAAGAGCAAAAGAAAGCACAGTGAAACCCACTATAGTTATATTTTGCTTTGCTTTGTTTATTTGTTTGTTTGTTTGCAGAAAAGTTGGCATTTTGTACATTATCTTCAACACCTACAGCAGTTAATATATTGATTGAAAATAGAAAAGGTATTGACGGCTCTGCTGAATAAGACCGAGAAAAATAAGTGCAAACAATAAATTTGGACATGAAAAAAGAAAAAAGGAGATGTCATTGATGAGCATGAAGCTCATTTCTAACTGGTCTTCAAGAAACAGTAAAAACTTGAATTTAGCAATAGACAATATTGGAGCCAAGTTTTTGATTAAACTGGCATGAGGTGGTTATGAGTTTTTATCAGGGTCTCAACACTGATTTTTTAAAATTTCTTTTAATAGCTGTGTTGTATTTTAACATTGTTTGCCCCCAGAATTCCTTTTGGTAAATGGATGGAACAAGAAACAAACTAAAATTTGCTTTAAAAGCCATTTCATTGCTGCTCAGGACAGATTTTTATTTTTATTTTTGACACTGCGTTATTTTAGTTCCAATCAGAACCAGCTTGAAAACCGAAGCTTCAAGTACCTTTTTAAATGCATAACCTTATGTTCACATGACCAATCAGTAAACAGTAAACAGCGGCAACATGTGACTTTGTGGTGGCACAATAGTTAGAATGCAGTACTGTAGGCTACTTCTGCCAATTGCCAGCTGCCAGCAATTTGACTGTTTGAGTCACACCGGCTCAAGTGTAACTCAGCCTTCCCTCCTCCTGAGATCGCTAAAATTAGGACTCAGATTGTTGGAGGCAATATGCTGACTCTGTAAAACTGCTTTGTGGGGGATATAAAGCACTGTGAAGAGGTATATAAGTCTAAGTAATATTGCTGTTGCTATTTATGTAACATTGATAAACAGAAAACAGAGACAACACTTCTCCCTAATTGAAGGGATCCTATGTAATATGCATTTAATAAGGGGTTCCCCAGCTCCTTCCACCATCCCAACCTGCCACTGCCCTGCTTGTACCTCTACTACCATCTCTTCACAGCCAGCAAATAAGACAAAACAGAAATATTCAAGCAAGAACTCTTTATGTCTCTTTCCCTCCCCAAAAGAGAATTGAAACATTGAAGCAGTTAAAAACACAAAACTTGTCATCTGCAAAGCTGACAGCCTGGGTTCAAGACCCAAATGCTACACAATGGGGTAATCTCCCATTCCTGATTCCTGGCAACCTAGGACTTCAAAAGCATGCAAATAAATAGGTAGCACTTTGGTGGGAAGATATGCACCATTCTGTGCACCTTGGTGTATAGCAGTGCAGACCATACGACTATAGAAATGCTTTCAGACAACACTGTTTCCCAGCCATGAAATAGAGATGAGCACTGGCCCCTAGATTCAGACACAACTGGATAGGTGAACATTGACCTATATTTTTATTCACTGAAAAGTTACAAGACTAAACTGTGATGGGGTTTCAGATGGAATCCTCATGGCTGGTTGGTTTCCACCTATGAAAGCCAACTTAGTTTCAAGAAAGAAGAGATTTTGCAGGGATGTGGAGGAGGAAGAGAGAATGTTCAGATAGATGTAATCACAAACAAAGGGAACATGAATCAGAGGAGAGCTCTTCTTGTTTGGCACACAGATGCCTGATTAAATATTGTGAGTAAAAACAGGATTAATAATTTAACATTGTTAGAAAATTAAATGAGTGATTAATGAAAATGGTATGCTATCCTGATAAGGAAAAAAAATCCCTTTTAATTATATTCAAAGGCTGATGTTAGAATGTAAAGTAACTTTTATTTGATCTACCCAACAGAGGATCAAAGCCTCTCTAAACAATGATAATAATTTATATTGGTTTGAATCATTTAATTTATTCTACCTTTATTTTTTTTAACATGTAGTTATTTATTTAGCTTCTAGAACCAGACTGGTGTAGTGATTAAGGATTCAGGCTAGAAGGATGGAGACTATGAATTCTAATCTAGTCTGAGGCACAAAGTCAATTGACTGACCATGGGTCAGTTATTCTCTCTCAGTTCTAGAAAACGGACAATGACAAAGCATTTCTGAAAACCTTGACAAGAAAACTGCAGGGACTTGTCCAGTAGTCATCAGGAATAAGATGTGTGTCTCTGTGCGTATGTGTCTACCACCCCAAATGAATGACCTTTAGCAGTTTATGAAACCAGTGGAACAGCTTAAAATCAGGACTTGCAAGTGCTTCATCACTGGAGATTTTTAAGAAGAGACTGGATTGTCATTTGTCTGAAATGATATAAGGTCTCCTGCTTGAGCAGGGGGTTGGTCTAGAAGACCTCCAAAGTCCCTTCCAGCTGTACTTTGATTGATGGTGAAGTTACATAGAAGCATTCCTGTCAAACACACAACAAATGGTCAAAATTGGGAGCATCCTATCAAATTCTG
>BHFT01012312.1:0-22085 GCA_004320025.1 Laticauda laticaudata
AAATTTTGCTCGTCTGCTGTGTCCTTTTTGCATACGTTTTGCATCCATCGGCCAGTGTGATCTAGCCTTCAAGGAACTCCTTAAACTTCCAGAGACAGGGAGTGACAAACTGCAGAGAAGGCCTGTCACCTGATCTGTGTTCCTCTGATCTCAACTAGTGGGAGGAACTCTAAGCTGATGTACTTGTAATGTTCTTATTAGATGTGGCATTGCAATCTTGGCAAAGGGGTCCCTGATGGAACTGGTGCTATTATCTATAGACCCTTGGAGGTTTGAATTGAGTTTAGAAGCCTGCTGTGCAATGTATTTATTGAGGGTGTTATTAAAATTTAAGAAGTTGGATCCCAAGCCAGCTATATTAAAGTTAGGAAGATACGTATGGAGTAATAGAAAACTATTTTTAGTAGTAGAGCCCAAATCAGTCAACAGGAAGGTATGGATGGCAGCCACACCAACCAGTCCTTGACATTTTCTTACAAATTTAAGCCAATGATTTACAATGTAGATGTAAGGCATTGGTTTACCACATATTCCATTTCACCTGCTCATGCTCTCTTAGCATGAACATCTTTTGTATAGTCCCCCTTTATAGGTGATTAGCCATAATGACCACAAAGGTGGCACCTAGAGTTAACTACAATGCTTATGCCATAAATTTTCCCCTATACAGCTCTTATCACATGCTCACTTACCCATATTAACAGAGCTAACCACCTCTACAAAATGGCATCATCTCCTATCTTTCAATAATGCCACTTTAGATATTATTTTAAACAAAGAAAATATCCCAACAATATTGCTCCATTATAACATGACTGCCTGAGCAACAATGTTACTGATGACTTTTGGATCAGATATGGCTTCTGAGTCATCTCTAAACGTAACTGAATACAAAGCACACATCTAAGCAAGTGATGATCAAAGTATGAGTTTATGGAGATGTTAGGTTGGAGCTGGAACATAACAAAACAGTCAGTTTAAGGATTTCAGGGGCTTTGTTTAATGCTTTGTATCTACTGGAGATAGAAATCACAGAGATTTTAGACAGTAAACAAATTCTCCTTCAAATCAAGCAAGATTCCTACTGTCTTTATGCCATGTTTATTTACTGTAGTTCTTTGGCAACAGCATGGAAGTAGAGTATTATTGTCATCCAGTTTGGTGTTAGTTTAACTTTTCTGTCTAGTTCATATCACTGGAACTTTCAAAGGCCTGAGCCTGTTTAGATTTGCCAGATCAGCCAAGGTTGGCTAGGTGCTGGTAACTACTTATATGAGACAAATGTCTATGGAAATTCTCAATCATCCGGGTCATAGTTAACTGGACTTTCTTGGTTTTTTTCCCCTTGAAAACATTACATTTCTCATCCAAGAAGCTTCTATATTTTTTGACTGAATGGCAGGGAATGGAAGGATTTTTATGGGTTGGATTCAATATATTCAATATATATTATTTGTTTCCCTGTATTTAATATTTATCTCCCTTTGAGAGTGGGATGAGGCCAATATATGCATTCATTTGACCATGTTTCACAATGAAATTGTGAAAAGTTGTCTGCAATAGAGGTGGTCAGCCTGAGGCATCTTTACAGGTGCATGGTGGATCCAAAGAGTTAATGCTGAAGTGTCTGAAACCTGTTGGCAATTTCTAGACCGCTTTTGCAGCCAACCTTTTTTACCTGCTCAGAATTCTAATGGTTGACTATGGCTTTGTTGTACAGATGAGGGGGGGGGGGGGANGGGGGGGGGGGAATGGTTTAGACAGAATTTATTAAAATTAAGATGTTAGCCATGATTGTCTTGGGGTTATTCAGTAGTTTGAAGATGTAATCAACATAAAATGGTAACAGGAATAACATTTTATTGCTGCAGGAATGGTTTTTAAGTTTGTCAATAAATTTGGCCCTAGTTCAATTCATTAAACTGTATTCTCTTATATGTTTTGGAGAATAAGTGCAGATGGATTTATTTCTAGTTCTTGTCACTTCGCTGTGCTCATTGTGTCATTCAAAACATGTGCACCTCAAACATTTTCCATCCGTATTTAGTTTAAAACATATTTTTTTTAAAAAACTGAGAACTGTGATAGACTGTTTAAGAGGCAAAAGGTGTGGATTAGAGTATTCATGCTGGAATTCACTGAGATTTAATTCCCTAGGCAACCTTAGACTTTTTACAATTCAGTTGCTAGGATTGGCATAAAATAAAGCAGATAATAGTTATATTATAAGAGAAGGACAGTTTTTGGAAGATATTGCTTTAAAAGCATGCATAGTGATATATTGGCAAGGAATTATGTATACAAAGACATATCTAAACTATTATCACCCACAGTTATTAATTAAAATGGTAGCCACAGAACCTTGAAATGATACAGCTATTAATCTTCAGTGAGATGTTGCTTATCTCCCTACTAAATTGTTTCAAACCACTGTCATAAATGCATCCTGTGACTAACTTCTAAAACTTCTCATTAGAGATTTAAGACAACAAGCTTATTATAGGAAAATCGTTATCTGTGAAGTATCTACAAGTTTGCCAGAGATAAATATTTATCTTTGCATGTAAAAGAATGTACATAATTCATTTTAGATGAATTTATGTGTATATGTAATTAAAGCATTACCTAGAACACTTTCAAGAAGTGTTTTTTTGTTGTTGTTTGGACTAGGATTTTTGTTTGTTTTGATTCATTTTTTTCAATTTATATTAGTTTAGAAAAAAGTGCACAAGGCATTTTATGAAAAATGAAAGCTAAATGATGTTATTGAAGACTCAAATGTATTAACATACCATTTTCTCAGTGGAGTACTAAAAGTATTATAAAACTGAGAACAATATTTTATTTTAACTTATTGCAACTTCAGACAGAGGGAAAGAGATCAACTTTGTGTTCCTTCTTTGATGTCATAATAAACCATAATCAATTCTTTCTTTGTACTGCATTTTATATGAAGTTTTAGAAGATAATGGCTATTTGCCTTTATTTAGTTCACTGCTTTTAAAGAGTTCACATTTTGTGGAATATGATTTTTCCTGTGACATTAATCGAAACAGAACATTCAGCAGAATTTGAGAAAGTGCAGGTGGACAATCTGTTTATATAGTGAGGGACAGGTCAACTTCAGGCTTACTTCAATTGCAGTCAAAATTTGAGAATAAACATGGTAACAGAAGGTACATGAAATCATGGAACAAATTTAGTATTTGTACAGAATAGGTTGTTGAAAGTCTTGGTGAAACTTTCTGCAATTCATGGGGCTTTTTTCTAGGATTGTGTGGTTATCCTTCATGTTCATTCGCTTACAAGAGATAGCTTGCCCAAGAGATAGCTTGGAAGGATGGAAGGCTGAGTCAACCTTGAGCCTGGTGAGATTCAAATTGCCAAATTGCAGGCAACTGGCTGCAATAGAAGTAGCTTGCAATACTACCAGCCAATGACTACTTCAGCTTCAACTACAACAATGTAAGAGCACACAACAGATACAAACTCAATGTAAACCACTTCAAACTCGATTGCAGAAAGTATGACTTCAGCAATAGAGTGGTCAATGCCTGGAATACCTGACTCTGTTGTTACAACCTCTAACTCCCACTCCTTTAACCTCAAACTATCCACAATTGACCTCACCCCATTCCTAAGAGGTCTGTAAGGGGCGTGCATAAGTGCACCATCATGCCTACTGTCTGTGTCCTATTATCCCCATTTATTCATACCTATTTCCTGTATTTTTACTCATGTTTATAGTTAATACCTATTATCTTTTAAGCAATTGACAAATAAATAAAATAAATAAAAATAAAAACTGCACTACTGAGGCTCTTTATATCATTTATCCAAAAAGAACATGCTCAGGTTTATGTATCAGTTATTTTGTTGATGCCTTGGGAAAAAGAAACCTCTGGTTTGTAGTTGCACCATTGGATTCATTCTAATGAAGTAGGGAAAAAGTAGCAAAAACTCAGTTTATCCATTGTACAAGCATGTGTGTAGAAACTAGTAGTATTTCTTTGCCTGGGTATTTGTTTAACTGAAGTGCCAAAATACCTTATTTCTCTTTCCCCAACAATATCTTTTAAAACTATCCAATCAGGGAAGAGTAAAGTCATTGTAAAACAATCTCCCCAATCTCCAAAATTTGCAGGTGGCTCAAAAGAACACCATGATTTTTGGCAATAGACACTCCTGAAAAATCTAGCAAGACAAGGGGGTGAATATCCCATCACAGGTCACATGCCATGCCAGTGAGACACTTATATTGTTCAAGAGGGGCAAAGATCTAACTTAAACATTGCTGATCTCACCACACAGACAATCCTAATATCTTTTCCTGGTGTAACAGATTCAATAGAATCTTAGACAATTGTGTAGGACATTATCAAGTAACTCATGGAAAAGTCATTAAAATTCATTAAAACCGGTTATTTCAAAAAAATAAAAACTCAGATGAAATGTCTCTCTTGTAGGAGAATGTTTATAGAGGTATTATTCTTAATGCTCATGCTTTTGTTCATGATTATTATTTGGTTTTTAAAAACTCTTTTCTGTTTTAATTGTATTACCAAAACTACATGCATATATTATAAGATAAATTAATGGACAGATTTTGAAGGGTTAAAAAGTTGTGCTTGCTGGAAAAGAGATCTGGAATATATATATATAAAAAAAAAGATTGTGCAACAGCATATTGAAGATGTTTCAAGGCAAGGTGAAAAGTGATAGATAATTTATGAATATATTCTTGTCCTCTGTATTATCAGGGCATGGTTATGCCAAAGGATATCTTGGCACCTATCCAGATTAGATGAACAGCCATTCAAAATGGTTGAAATATGCTGAGAATACAAAGCAATTCATCCAAGGTAATCCAGCAATATCTTCTGTATATAAAAAGAGAAGGGAAGGGAAGAGAATATTTATGGTCCAACTTCCATTTTATCGAACATCATCTCAGAGAATGACCCAAAGATACTTCCCCATACTGGCTCAATGTCAGGAAGGGTTTCATTGGTATGTATAAAGTAAGTCAGTGAGTAAAGGTGATTGCTAAAATATTTTTTAATCCATTGCTAGTCTCCTGATATTGTTGGTTGGTATAGACTTGCTTGGTTCTAGGATTGCATAAAAATATTTTTAATTTCAAGAGACAAATGTAAATAGCTTGATAGGTGGAATTTTTTTTATCATAGGGACATGAACATATTAAAACAAATAATAAAAAGATGAATTGCTTATATTTACATAACAATAGCCACAAGCTTACACGTGTGAAATACTGTATCATTTGTTTTTCATGTTTTTTAGCACATACTAATGTTCAAAGCTGCTCAGTGAGGCTTCCAGCTGAGAATCTCTACTATATTCATGAATAGGAGCAGATGCTTACATGGGGATGTTTAGTAGATCAGCTCTTTGAGACCCACTGACATTTGTTCTTAAATGCAGCACTGAAGTAAGGCCATTTAACTCTGTTGTCTGGAAAGCCTTGATAACATAGAAACTACTTGTCTGTCCATTTTCTTCAGCTGTGTTGTGACCTATCTTGGAAGTCACCCATATGTAGCCAGGAGAAAACTAAAGTTAAAAAAAATATTTCCCAGTGTAGATCTTCAGCAATTGTATACTTTGCTTTAAATATGGTCAATGCAGTCCAAGGCTACATTAGCTAAAGAATAGAATCAAGATCGCATGAAGTAGTAGTACTATTTTAAAATGCTTTAGTAAGACTACATTTGGAATATTGCATCCAGTTTTAGTTGCCACAATACAAAAAGAAATGTTAAGACTCTAGAAGCAGTGCAGAAAAGAACAACAAAGAAGTTTAGGGGACTGGAGGCTAAAATTTATGAAGAACAATTGCAGGAATTGGGTATGTCTAATTTAATGTAAAGAAGGACTGGAGTGACATGATAACAGTTTTCCAATATCTATGAAGAGAGGGTCAACTATTCTCCAAAGTACCTGAAGGCAGGACAAGGGGCAATAGATGGAAACTAATCAAGGAAAAAACCCAATCTTGAACTAAGGAGTACAAGGTTTTTAGGAAGAGATTGGTAAAACATTTGTTTGAAATGATATAACCTGAGCAGGGGGTTGGACTAAGTCCTCCGACCTGAGCAGGGGGTTGGACTAAGTCCCTTCCAATTCTGTTATTCTGTTAAAAATTGTTTGCATGCAGCTGGCTATTATTTTTGGGTTCTGTTTAAACACAACATAAACTTGAGAAATATCTTAGCCTTTGTAGGATGCAGATGGTTTTTCAACTCCTTACAGCTCACTCAGGAATTCCGTTATTGTGTACATTTCTAAACAACATGACAGCATGATTAGTATGAGGAAAATTAATTTTATTTTGAACCCATTATATTCATTTGCCTCTAAATTTCGCAGGATGGGGTAGATGCATGGATTCTATTGAGAGGCTGACTAACTCCATAAGACTCTGGGCAGCTTAGAATATTAAATGCAATAAAACAATGAAATAACAAAAGATCAGATAATTGGGGCTATTTGTCAGTGAAACACTTGGGTGATGGAAACAGTCAGCGAATGATCCCAGGGGTTGTTGTGAGAAGCCTATATTGTCGCATTTCAAATAGAGCATAACTGTTAATTCAAAGATAAATGTCACACCTAACCTTTGGATGTAACCCTTGAGGCTTCTTCAGCTGTTGTCACTGAATTTTAATGCTTAATATGATGGAATGGAAAAGGATGAAATGCATGTGGATAACCATCCATTTATTTGTCACAATTTAAGCAGCATCCAGAAAGAAGGTCAAATTGGGTATGCTTACACAAGTGGGGTGCTTACACAGTCACAAAGCTGTCATCTTGCCTGTTTTGACTCTTCCGCTTTAATGGATGGCACTGACCTGCTAACATGATTCCAAAGCTCTTGTCCTCAAAACGTAATTTTTGTCTCTGCTTCCTTGAATATTGTTATGGATGGAGCAACCAGATTTTGAAAAGAAATCATAATATATTTTGAAAGAATTATAAGCTGTGATAGATGGATTTAAAATTGGAAATCTGCTGAGGCTAGGAGATCCTAAGTTTTGAAACATATAAATAAAGAGCAAAGACAAATTTCAACTCCCATTTAATATTCCATAGACTTGCATGTATAAATGCTATAACATGGTGGCCCAGTGGTTAGAATGCAATATTGCAGGTTAATTCTACTGACTGCCAGCAGTTCAATTCTCACCAACTCAAGGTGACTCAGCCTTCCATCCTTCCAAGATTGGTAAAATGTGGATACAGATCATTGGGGGCAATTTGCTGATTCTGTAAAACCGCTTAGAGAGGGCCATAAAGCACTGTGAAGTGGTATATAAGTCTAAGTACTATTGCTATACTATATGGAATATTATTATGACTTATTTCTAAAATATATAGACAGTAAAGCACAATAAACAATTGATTTAAGAGCTAGAACATTCCTTATCTGCTAAGCAAGAAAATTATTTTGCAGGTGGTTAAGATACTTCCTAACAAAAGAAGGTTGTGCTGTGTTAACTTTTAAACCCTTGTCACGATATATTGGTGAACGTAAGCTGTGAATAATTGTTGATGCATTTTTTCAATTCTCTTGACATTTGTTCAGCCAAACAATCTGGCTTCCATCCAGTTCATTTTATAACGCTGCTTATATCTATGTTCTGTTAAAGAGACAGTTTTCCAAACTGCACACTCTCACAACTCTTGAGCACTCTCTGGGAAAACAAATGATGTCCCTGCTGTTTTGACCAACAGAAACCCAATTGCCAGTTTCAGACAGGACGGCTGAGCTACAGCAGTGTGGGAATTTAGATTTGTCCTTAAATTGTAACTGATTGCACTTGTTTATTGCTGCAACACTCCCTCCTCCAACACTTACAACATTAACTACTGACATTAATTGTAACTTTTCCAATTCTGCAATTATTTAGAGATTGACAGTTTTGTTGAATCCGCAGCAGTTTTATTTACAGCTGCTCTTTAATGTATTTCAACACATTAGGCTTAAAGCAGCTTAATGAGCAATATTAATGCAGTGGGTGACTCATTAAGTGTGGGAGGTGGTTCCTTTGTTAGGACACAAACAAGGCTAATGGGTCCTTACTCTGTGGTTGTCATTGGCCTTTCACTTAGGAGGGTTGAATTCCATTGGGAGTAATACTTGGGTGAAGTCACATGACTATGGTAATCATTCCATGCTGGAATAACTGATAGGTAGAGCTTTAGTTTTTAATCAGGAAAAAAAGAGTAGGGTATAGACAATATTATTACTTTATTGTATCACACAGGGTACATTTCCTTTTTCAAATGCAGTGATTTTTTTAAAAGATATGTCCTTGTTTTTCTTTTTTAGTCTGCTGTATGAGCGATTTAGAGCTCAAATGGGGTGGGGGTGAGGGTGAGGGGAAGAACAAATCCCTTTAAATTACACACATGAAGCAGAAAACAAAACAAACTCATTTTCTTTTGCTGCCTGTTTGATAGAGTGGCCAATTACAGCACACAAAGAAGTAGGGCAAAGAATTGCCACCACAGTAGATTTTCTAAGGTTTGGGGCAATGGCTTGTCATTGTATTCCTCTAATGCAATTTTGCTTGATTTGGGAGACACAACAAAAAGCTTTGGAACACATAGGTGATACAGATAGAAACTGTAGTAGATTGATGATAGGTAGATAGATAGATAGATAGATAGATAGATAGATAGATAGATAGATAGATAGATAGATAGAGCCTGATTCCCTTCATGATCTTGTTACTAACTTAACATCTGCAATGATTCACTTAACAAGTGTGTCAAGAAACATCATAAAATGGAGCAAAACTTACTTAACAAATATCTCATTTAGCAAGAGAAAATTTGGCCTCAATTCCAGTCATAAGTTGAGGAGTACCTATGTATATATATATCAGTCATTTGTGCACAGAAAAATTACTGTGTTACTCTGTTCTACTTTTCATAGCTATGAAATGAACACTGCTGGTTGAATGCGATGCTCATATAGCAAGATGCAAATAAATACTGTAAACATGTATATCATTGGTTTCAAAAACTGAAGCATAAGGAACAGAATTTGAGATACAATTTGGAGAAATGAAATCAGTTTGATGGGACAATGAGAAGGAATTTATTGGATGATAACTTTTCACTGCCTCCATCAGCACTCATATTTATTTAATTGTGATTCCCAACTATGCTCACAATGTGACCAAATATGGGGCTTGTTAAAATCAATATTATAGAGGTCTAACTGGAAATAGAACTGTGTTCCATTTTCACAATGAAAATACTATTTACACTACCATTTAAATGAAAACTCTACATTTTTGTTGCAGAATGGAGAGGGGTTAAGCAAAAGTGTGGACGATAGGAGAGCTGATTTAATCTTGTCCAAGAATAGCAAAATCCACATCCTATGTGTGATTGTCCGGCTCTTACCACTGGTGAAATTTATAATAAATTCAGAATGTTAAAAATAAGTCTTTCCATTGCTATTATATGAAACACCCTTAACATCATTTTAACACACTGTAAACCCTTACATATTTGTGTTTGTGGTCACAATGTTTGTAATATTCAAATTTCACCATTTTCTTTTCCTTCTCCCAAAGATGTACGGTGAAGAGGCAGGAAATGGCAGCAAAATAGTCTTTCTATGCATTTTTTTTCTTTTTTCTTCAAAATTATCAGTTTTTTTTTTTCCTTTCTGTTCTTATTAGGCTGCTTGAAAGTGGGAGAGTGGAAAGCAAAGACACAGCTGTGTTTGTTATCTCTGGTGATGCTACTGCCCCATTGCAAGATAGGTTTGGAAAAGAGAAGCTAAAACACAACCCCAGGATTGTGGGAGGAAACAGTCTGTGGGAAGAGGAGAGTCTGAATTGCTTTTTTTTTTTTTTTTTTGCATTATGTTACACAAAGTCTGTTTATTTATTATATCTGGCATTTTATCCAGCACTTCAAATTGCCCTATGAGGTAACTTAGGGTGAATCTCCAAAGTAGTCCAGCATGTTTTCATGGCTGAAGGTGGGATAATTTTTCCAAATCTTAATCCAAACCCTTAACCACTGTACCTATACTGGCTTGATACATGTTTTTCCCCTCAGTATTTGCAATGAACAGTTTTAAACAGAAAGTCAACACTGAAGAGGATCAATTGTTTATAGCATTGGTTTTGTTATTGTGGGATATTTTACTCAAGTAAATTCTATTAGTTCAACTATTTTAGACTTTATTCATGACCTGCAAGCTTCTATTCATCTTCTAATATATGTTTATAATTATACTATATGGAGAGTTTAAAAGTGCTTATTTTAAGGGAGGAGTAATTCTATTGAATTCATTGGTGCTTGCAAGTAAAAGTCTTGGATTGCTATTTTTATTTTGCAGTAAAAGAGCAGGAAGCACCCAACTATGTTACAGTAAAATGAATGTCAAAGAGAAAATAAGGATGCTACTGTCAGTTTACAGGACACTACTGATGTAGGTATCAATAATACAGTACATATGTTTCATGTACAGCTACATCCTGGGAAAACAGGTCTTGACAAATGTTATATTGTGGGACTTAAAGGGTGAAGGAAGGCTTTTAATAATCATTTATCCTTGACATAGTTCTTGTGGAATTGAGATTTCTAGATACTTTGATTTAGAAAAGTAGAAGTGTGGTATCTCTTGTGCTTCAAACATATCATATTTCTGAAAACTGAATATCAATGTTACTTCTAAGGAGTATGGTATTTGTGCTATTAATTCTTTTATAGTACAGTTCAAAATATTGCCCTACATTTTCCTGGTATTTCAAAATATTTTCTGCCTCACAAATGCTTAAAACAGTACCAGTATCTTACTAAAGTTTGCTAGTTCTTCATTCTTTGTACAAATTTGTATTGCGTATTTGCAATATAGGGCTTATAGAAATCAAGGAACTTTTGGATTAGCAAAAATCCACAATGTTTAATGGTTTTTGTTTTAGTGGAACAGTACAGAAGTTCTTCACATGTTTCTTTTAAAAAATCTGTTACACCATTCTCCATTCATTTGGTTCACAAGTTTTTCCAAGATGTAGAGCTTTTAAGAGAGCATGTGTAGTGCAGGATAAAGAGACAAGAAAGAAGCTAGAAGACTCTTTCGAGTTTTGATTGAAAAGAATTGATCTTGGGTATAAGAAACTAAGAGTTGAATTAACAGTACACATTAGAAGGAAGGATAAAGAGAGGTCCAGTGGCCTAGTGGTGGAGCTCTTGCCTCACAATCAGGAGGCTGTGAGTTCGATCCTAGGTAGAGGCTGATATTTCTCTCTCTGGGCATGATGGGAATATTTCTGCTGAATATAACTTCACATTGGCAACAAGAAGGGCATCCAGCCACTAAACACTCAGTTCCATACAATTGCCCAGACTCCATCCCACAAGAGATTATAGGATTGTTATAAAAAAAGATGATGATTAGAAAGAAGGTTAAAGTTACACCAAAAGAATTCCAGTCAGTTCTCTTCTGTCAAATTAGAAACTTTTAAATCGAAGGGAACTTGAAGGCAATAGCTTGTTCATTTTCTTACTTTTTTGGACGCAAAGCAGAGGAAGATTTTGGACACAAAACAGAGGAAATAGGCAATCTGTATTTACTCACTGATAACTGTTATCCATTACATTTCTCAGGTGCTCTTTTAGAGGATTTTTTTTTATCTTGAGTTCCATTTTGACCATTCTGCTTACATGATTTGAAACAGCACCTTGATTTGGAAGATTGACACCACAATATTCAACTCGATCCTGTCAGTCATGATAACTGACTGGAAAAAGATAATTTGCATGTGCCAGTTATCAGAGTGGCAATGTTACTACTATCTGACATTTTTAAATGAAAGCAGTGCTTTGCTTTGTCACTTCATATCAAAGGGTCTCTTCAGTTGTAGTCTCACTGATTCAAAGTGATGTAGACCTAATACCTGAGGTCATGAGTTAGTTTTTGGTATATAGTATAGGGGGCAGTTGGAAGGCTTTCCTCCCTCCCTCCCTTTGTGTAATAACATTAAGACGTAGAAGTAATTCTACTGTAGCCAGGAATATTCATCTAAACAGATTCTGAAACAGCTGTGAAAGGAGAAATGCTTGAGGCACTGAACATAAGAACACAAGAAGAACATTAGAACACAAAAACCCATCTGGTCTAGCAGTTTATGTCACTCAGAGGCCATGCAGATACTTACCAAACTTTCACAAGCAGGGAGTGATGTTCCATTTTCTCTATTGTTTCCTAGCAACCAGTATTTAAGTAATACTGTTTTTGATTCTGAATGTGCTATACATATATTAGGAATTACTGAATTAGAGAGGTGTATTGTGCTCTTCCTTCTTCCCTATCTACTCTCCCAAGTCCTGAGGGACCCAGGACTGTCTCATCCTCATCCCCAGGTCATTCCTCATGGACCATAGGGGCTGCATCCATCCTCTCCTGGGCTCTCCTGTGTGTGTGTGTGTGTGTGTGTACAGTATGTATCAGTGGTGGGATTCAAATTTTTTGCAACCGGTTCTGTGGGTGTGGATTGGTGGGCGTGGCAGGGGAAGGATACTATAAATCTCCAGTCAGAGGTGGTATTTGGCATTTCTCCAAACTTCTCAAAATTTCCACTACCAGTTCTCCAGAACTGGTGAGAACCTGCTGAATACCACCTCTGGTATGTATGTATCAAAATGGAAATTTCTACAATTCTGTTTGCATAATTATCTCTTCTATTATATTAAAAAGGATGATTTTTATATAGTTCTGTTTAAGTTTCACTTAATTACTCTCTATCAATTACCCTGTATGCATAAGAAGATAGAACCAGAACTTATTTCTATCTATCATTACCCTGAATGCAAAAGGAAGCCGATGTGATTTCTGTATTATTTCCATTTAATGCTAGAATTGTTTCCTACATATGTATAAATTCATGTAGTACAAGGCCATAGTGTAATAAATAGGAGTTTCAAAACAATCCTACAGTTCAGAGCTTTTGCAGAAAAGAGTGATACTTGCTGTTTTTAAAATATGTATTTCTGTCGTACAAAATGAAGAATAAGAGTAAGAAAAATATAATAAATAATAACCAGTTGGATCTAGTGACTAGAAACTGGGAGACCATGAATTCAAGTTCTGCCTTAGTCATGAAAGCCAGCTGGGTGACCTTGGGCCAGTCTCCCTCTCCCTCCCTCTCCCTCTCTCTCTCCCTCCCTCCCTCCCTCCCTCCCTCTCTCTCTCCACCCAACTCACCACACAGGATATTTATTGTGGGAAAAATAAGGTATGTTATATTTTATTTGATATGTTCACAGTCTTGAGTTATTTGTGGAAAAATTAATAGTGAGATACAGATGAATAAATAAATACAAATATTCAGTAATAAGACTATATTTTTATCTATAGTTCTTATATCAATTATTTTGCAAGAGTAAGGATCATATATGGAAGTATAGAGAAGGAAATTTGTATCAGTTAATCTAGAGAAGAAAGGTAGGAGCAAGGAAAAAAAATTAAAACACTGGTTTGCCTTCACTCTCTTAGATATGACTGAGAAGAAAATAGGAACTCTTACCAATCTTTCAAGATTCTGTTATTGTAATATTTATCAATTAAGTTCAACTGTTGCTTGTGGTGTTTATTTCCTGACTTGGTCTACCTCAAAAAGTTGACAGTAACTTTCTAGAATGGGACGTAATGTTATTTTTCTTTTTATAAAAATTCTTAAAACCATACCAGGTGGATACTTTCTTCCAAAATGACAAATAAGAAGTAACATATTGTGCTTTTGTCGGTAAATTTTGTAACTTAAGCCCATGTCACACTGAACCAACGGATGCAAAGAGGATGTAAAACGGACAAAAAACCTTGACTTGCCCATCCGTTCGAAAACGCGATGTACTCACTGCCTCCGTTTTGCTTCCCTCTGGGCTGCCCACAAACTTTTGCGCGGAAAATGATCCAGTTCATCCGTTCTACATCCGCTACGCATCCGCTATGCATCCGTTACGCATCCGTTACGCATCCGCATATCCGCTAGGCATCCGCTACGCATCCGCGGAACTCCATCCGCCCTGACGCAGGGAGGAAGCGGAACGGATGCAGAATGGATGCAGAATGGATGCCTAGCGGATGCAGAACAGAAAACAGAGCGTTTAAAATGGAAAAAAACGTTCGCAGAGGGGACCTATCTTGGATATGAAGGATGCTTACAGGATGCATAGAGATGCCAAGAGGATGTCTAGAGGATGCAAAGGGACACCTATACTGCCTATAAAAAGGGGAGCAACTCGCCTGCATCTCACTTTCAGAACAGCAGCCCAGCGGTGCAGACCTCTGCAGCCTTCATCTGGCTCTTCCTCTTCCACAGCATCCAGTCAGGTCCATCGTGAATTGTAAACAAAGTCCTTTGGCAGCCATCATTGTTCTGCAACAGTGCGAAGCCATCTGCAGGCTCTGTGAACTCTACTGCGAGAAGAAAAGGAGCCACCAAAAAGAGTCTGGATCCGAAGATGATTCGCCAGAAGAGCAGAGACGGACTGCTACAACAAGCTGATGGTGGAGCTCAGGAACGAAGACCCTCATGCATTCCAGAACTTCATGAGGATGCCTCCAGCCATGTTTGATGAAGTTGTGCAGCGCCTGACACCCAGGTTGACCAAGGCAAACACCAGCTTCCCGGCCCAGCCTGAAACCTGAGCCAAGGTGGGACTCACTCTGCGCCACCTGGCCTCAGGGACCTCCTACAGGAGCATGCAGTTCAGCTGGAGGGTGCCATCCAACACCATCAGCATTGTGGTCAGAGAAGTGGTGCAGGCCATCATCGAAGAATACAAGGAGGAGCTCCTCCAGTACCCCTCCACTGAAGAAGGCTGGAAGAAATTGCAGAGCGATTGTCATCAAAGTGGAACTACCAACCAGCCGTGGACCCATAGTTGGCAGCCGGAGACAGTACTACAGATGTGGCCTGCAAAGCTCCAGCCAAGTCAGGTCCACTTTATATTCAGCTACATGGGTGTTCCTAGCATTCATCCTCTTTCGTCATGGTCCGATGCTGACTACAAAGTTCATGTAATTATTGATTGCCTTCAGAACGCTTATCCTTCAGATGCCCAGGGTATGATCAGACCAGTCACCTCAAGAGAGGAGCTCGGAAGCGCAACCTTCAATCCTGGGCTCCCAGATCACAGAACCCCTGCCCCAACGACAACACAAAGATGTGCTTCCTATCTCATCGTGTGGGATGACGCCTTCTCCCTCACAACTACCTCATTGTAAGGCCTACACTTTCCAAATCCTCAGCTTGAAGAGAGGATTCTTCAACTAATCAGACTGTCCAGGACGAAGGCGGGTGGGTGTGGGGATGGAACGCTTTGCATCCTGACCAACAGGTTCCAGGGTACTCTCTCACCCCATGGCAGCATTGCGCCAGAGACGTCAGGAGGATTCATCGGAAGCTTGCTGTATCCTGCACGAATCTTGCGTACCCGCTGACCCAGTCTTGCAGAACAGGCTCGTGACCTCCCAAACAAAGGCAATGGGACATGGAGCCTGTGAATGGAGGCAAAGGGCGAAAACCTGATTGACACTGGTATGATGTGCAATTGGCCCCAACAGAGCTTTCATTGTTGAAGGGAAGGAAGCAGCGCAACCTCCTGAAACCACCTGGTGCAACTCCCCAGCTGGAGTCAGTGGAAGTGCGCAAGACAGGACTGCGTAGATGCTTAATGGTTGCTTCTTCAGCCGTGGTCATCACACAGATGCGAGATTGGGCCATGAATGTTTGGGTTGCCTACAATGATAAGTGGCGTTATAAAGAGTTGTGTTTTTGTTGACATGTGTGCGAATTACTTATCATTATTAATTGATAATAAAGGCCGAGGTGTGGCACTGGAGGGAGTGGACCATACCAGTCCCACCTAGCTTGCCACTGGAATGTTTATCTATCCTACTGTATCGTCTAAACCTTATCCACAGCTATTACCCATCCCACATGTATCCTAACCCATCCCAAAGCTATTCTTACCCATCCCAAGGCATGCAAATGCTTAAACCATTTCTAAAAGTTTCCAGCAAGACTTTATTTTAAAAAAAAAATGAAGCAAGTGTCGTGAATCATAAAATAGATCTTTAATACAACAAGCATTATAAACAAAAACAAGAGTCTCTGGCACCCTCTGTCGCCTCAAGTCTCAGGGGTGAAGCGTGCAGGTTGCTGTGGAGGTGTGCTGGTGCGGAAGTGCTTGTCACATCAGCTCCGCCAGAAGCAGAAGCAGCAGAAGCCCAGCCCAGAAGCAGCGAGCCCGTGCTGCAAGAAGCCCCAGGAGAAACCAGAGTGGGCAGGGGGCGGGATGTAGTTCCTGTCCCTCTGCCAGGCTGGCAGCAGGTGGCTGAGCTGCCTGTGCTTGCCGCATGATTGTGGGGTTGCCTGGCTGGCAGGTGAGGCTGGCAGGAACCAGGCTGGCAGGAAGGCTGGCAGGAAGTCTGGACCAGCAGAAGGCCTGGCAGCACAGGGACAGAGCTGTGCAAGGCAGGCAGGCACCAAGCTGGCAGGCAAGCTGGCGGAAACTGGCACAAGGCTAGGCAGGAACTCGAAGGCTGGCAAGGGCACCCAAGGTGAAAAGCTTGGCACCAAGCAACACCAATGGCCTGGCAGGCAGACATGAACCAAGGCTGGCAGGAAGCAGGCAGGTAGAAAGGCTGGCAGGCAGACTGCTGCAAGCAAGGGCTTGAGCAGGCAGCAAAGCTGGCAGGAGGCTGCAGGGAGGCTGGCAGCGAGGCTGTAGTCAAAGGCTGGCAGTCGAGGCTGGCAGCAAGGCTGGCAGGTCAGACATGCAGGCAAGAGTACAACCAATCCGTCCGGAGATCAGCTATCTGCCTCTGAATGGCGACCTGCTTCCCAAGCTGCTTCCGTTATAATCCGGGGCTGCGCAATGATCCTCCCGCATGCGCAATTAATAGCCAAAGCATCCGGCTAGGCTTCCACTGTGCATCCGCCTTGCATGCGCTTTCATCTGACCTTCATACCGCTCGGCCGTCCGTTCTGCATCGCTGTATTCCATTTTGCGTCCACTTCGCGAGGCCCCGGAAGCCCTTGGATGTGCATCCACTTCATACGCTAGGCTTCCGTTAACGCTTCGCTTTTCCATCCACCCTGCGTTCCTCCCGTGTTCCGTTTATCCCTCATTATGCAAATTTTTTGCTCCCTTTGAGAGCGGCGATTAACAACGGATGGAACATTTTGCTCGTCCGCTGTGTCCTTTTTGCATCCGTTGGGCAGTGTGACATGGGCTTTAGCAGAGGCAGTTGGGAGATAGTGCCTCTAAAATGGCAAGAAATTTGATTTAAATGACTTTTTTCAAGGGGAGGCTTAAAGTCTACTAGATGTACTTTTCTAAGTGAACAGTCTTTTTCAGCAATAATGGTGTTCATCTTATTAAATAAACTGAGATTATCTGCTTCTGGATTACAATAGAATACTGTATCATTATGCCACTTACCTAGAAGAAAGACATTACTTATAGGATATAGATGGATCAATATGAGATACAGATGAGATATAGGTGACTTAAGATTCAATATAATTTACACAGTTTTGGTCTGCAGTGAAACCTACACAGGAATGAGGTAAGATGGAAAAGTTTCACTTTTCTTCACCTGAGTGTTAAGGCTGAGGCAGCCTTTTTGCCCTGAATGAAAGCAGAAGTTCCATTTTTCTTTTTTCTTCTAAAAACTGATTGGTAATTTCTTTGAGTTGAGGAGAACCAGGCTCCCTAACCCTCCTATGTTTGCTATGCCAGAGTCAGGGACAATAGTTTGCTGTACTCTTTAAGCAGTGGTACATTTCAAAACTGTTTACCACCGGTTCAGTGGGTGTGGCTTGGTGGGCTTTGCATGCACACACACACTTTGTGCATGCAGGTCCAAAGGCATTTTGACTCACCTCCTGCAATCCTGCACTCTCCCTTTCACTTCAGCAGCCGAGCAAAGCAGCTAGGCTTCCAAACCAGGATATAAAGGTTACTATGGAAGCTGGGGCAAGTGGGTGGGACCAACAGCAAAATGTCAAAGAGAACTGGTTCAGTCTCCACTGCTCATCAGCGCTACCAGCTCAGCAGAACCAGGCCAAACTGGTAGAATACCACCACTGTCTTTAAGCCTTGTTAAAGAATATGTTATTCTTCACATATATATTACATCCTAAATAGCTCTTTTGTCTTGTATCCAAACTTTGGATGGATCTATCATCTAGATCCTCATTTCTGGTATTATTTTACCCTGTTCACTTCTATTTTTAATTGATATATATCACTTTAACTCTTTCATAGAATTGAGGTGTAAGGCTTACCACACGATGTACCACAAGCATTTCTTGAGGGCATTTATGTAAAAATAATTAAAATAAAATAAAATAACATCAACATGATGTAACTCTGGATCATCTTTTCTTAACTCAGAAGCTAAACAGGGTCTAGTTAGTAGACCACCAGAAAATATTAGGGCTGTATTGATATATTGATATTTTAATTAGTTGAAACATATATCAGAAGAAAGCAGTCCTGTACTGCTCCAAAAAAATCACATGGCCATATTCATGAAGTCACCCATCAAGTTTGACTCAAAGAAGACATTATTTTACTTTCCTTTTGACAATCTAGAAAGGTTGTCATCCCAATCACAAACAATTCTAATCCTGCCTGTTCCTGGAATGTGGCTGGGAGAAGCCTATATCCTCTCACTCACTATATTGGCTCACTCACAAAGAACAAATTGTGCTCTCGTGGGAGCACTGTGCTGCATGTCCTAAGCTACAGCAATGATAATGATGTACTTCTATTGTTACTTGCAGTAAGTTGAACAAGCAGTATTGTCATCTATCAGAAAAAGGACTCAGTTTACAACTGTGCAACAAATGGATGTACTTCTCTCTAGCAAATTGCTGCCTGAATTGGTTTGGTCATTACTGCATTATGTAACAGAAAAAAATGGTATATGCCATCTGTCAAGGACACAAGAAGGTATTATTTTCCTCTCTCTGGGCAATTGGATAAATAAAAGTTAGGGCATCCAGTTTCCCCATATAGATTGTAATGCACGTGATACATAATTGCATCTTGTAATGCCACAGAGAACTGCATGCAAAATATTTCTTTTGGAAGGTCTTATTTAAAAATTACATTTTATTTATAGCAACTGAGTTTGCCTAATACACGAACCATTCTAATATGCATTTAATTTTTCCCCTTATGACCAAAACATTATTATATTTGCTTTTTCATATAATTTGAAAGATAAAAAATTTAACTCTTCAGTAGCAGGCACTATATTGAAGGAGGAAGAGTTTATATCATATGAATCTTTGCATCTTTACAATTTGAAGCAATACCCATTTCATCTAGGACCTAATTTGATCTGTATGGATTTTATGTTTAATCTACAACACTATCTAAAATTATTTTGTTATAAAAATATGAAAAAACTCTAATTTTTCTCTAATTCTCTTCTTTACCGATCAAGGGAAAATTTTGCTGAAAAATGGAGATAGTTCTGAATAATAACTGGGTTTTTTTATTTTCAAAAATGGGTGATTAATCATTGTTCAATTATTCTTCCTCCATCCCAGAAATTGTAGTAAGCTTCTTCAGTATTACTTGAATTTCATTTGTATTAGTATAAGATTGCAATAGTTGGAAACTTAAGCAGGAAATACCTATGTCCTATATGTTCTGCTGGCTATTTTCCTATAAGCATTTATTAAAGCTGCTTTATGCTGGGATTAGGAATATCAAACCTCAAATTCTTGAGCGACAAATTCTTTTGGATGACTCTGGAAAAATCACCCTAAACTGTTTATCACTGGTTTGCTAATGATCTTCTTACTTCTTAAGGGATCTGAATATAAATATATTTATTTATATATCCTGCCTTTATTTTATTTCTTCTTTAAATAACTCAAGGTGGTGATCATACATAATATTCCTTCTTTCTTATATGATATAAGGAGATGGAAAGATAACTTTTGTTAGTTTTTAAAATCTGCAGTAAGCTTTTAAGAGAAATTAAGGGAAAAAGTAAAAGATGAGAAAGGGGCTTCTGCCTGTGAGTAAAGAATGGAGAATATAAGAAATTAAGCCTTTTAAATATTTTTATTGCTTTCTGGCAGCTTTTCTTATGTTCTTGTCTTATTAAATAATGTTTCAATACTGGCATAATGCTATATTGTAACAAAGAAGATAAGAATCCTGGTTAAAATCTGGGGAGAATCTCAAGATAAATTTGAATTAAATTTGCAACATTTTCAACCAAATTAATCCACGTCTGGCAATCTTCTTAAATTATAGTACATTGAGTCAGATCCAGAATTAGTCTCATTAAAATCACTAAACCTTTAATATATTGTCTTTAGTCACTGCTCTGAAGGATTAAATCTGAAAATAATTGTAGATGTACTTTATATCTTCACTGTTGTATATGAAAGGTAGATGTATATTACAATAACTTTATCAATATATGAATACTATTTATTTTTCTTGGTTTTGCCTTATTTCATTTTGGATCAACCTCACAGATCCTTGTTAAATCTGCATAGATGCCTATGCATTGTAGAATTGTTCTTAAAGCATTGTGATGTAATTATATTGCTTTGAAACAGAATGTTAAGCCATTGCAAACTGATATTAGCATAATTAAGTTCTTTCCTGAGCATGTGTTGAACTTATAAGACAGTCTACATAACCTCATTCCTTTGCTCACTGCCATTCAAGTGAGCTACTATGTCATTTTTTAGTGGCAGAATCAGATGCTCCAAGAGATCATAAAAAAGATACATTAGACAATAGAAATATATTCTCTTGTCTTTTGTCAGGTTCTTCCCTCTGGTGTATTAGCAAATTTTCTATTTAGTCTGCTTTAAAATGACTCAAGATTTGGCAAGTGTGCTACTTTGAGAGACTTTCATAAATCTTTTGGTTAGTGTAGTAGAATAAAATAGTCAAACACAGAAAAGATGTTATAAAAATATTTGTTCTTACAACCTTAGCAATGTTTATTTATCATACCGCTATGTTGTAGCATAAAGTACTTATCCAATAATATGCATCTTAGTATTGATTAATGTTCACCATTTGTTTCCTGGTAACTGCATAAAGTATTATAGAGCTATATAGCACCTTTTAGTCAGATAATAATTTCCAATATATCTATTTAAATTGTCATTGGAATTAGATTGCTAGCACTAAATGCATTTGTGTGTGCCTCCAAATATCTTTAAAAGAATAGCAAAAGGTTTTTTTTAAATTAAAATTTATTATAATAAAAACGCAAATAGAATATAAATAGAAATATAATAGGGAAATGGGGGAAGGAAAAAAAGAGGCAAGAGGTACAAGGTAAAAAGGTGCGGGAAGCAATGGTTTGATTGGGTAGCAAAGTCATTTGTCAGTTTTGATTACTTTATGTGTTCCTTTCAGAAATAAGTTACGCGAGACCGGGTTCCAACAACAACTCTTTTATTTTAACAAGTAAGGCAATGGGTAATGGAACAACAGCCCAAGACACGACAGCCCTTCTTATAGCTGCTTGCTCGCGGCTTGTGGCCAATAACAGTACTTTGAATGTTCCCGCCGTGAGGTGGGCCAATCGGATTGGTTCTCTAATAGCCAATCCGAGAACGGCCTTCTTGGCCAATCAGATTAAGGTACTTGGAGCCTACCAAGTTCCATACACAACACCCCTCCCCCTTGGTTTCATCCAATGTGCATCACGTAGTCACGCAGGTAGGTGGGGCTTCTTCAAGTCCTGGTTGACCTGCGCAGCTCAGTCTCGGCGTGGTCTTCAAGCGGTTCGGACAGGATTGCTTTCTCTCTGTGCCTTCTCCATGGAATCTCCTGGAAGGGTGAGTCAGCCTTGCCGCTCCTGCCTGAGTTTCTCGGGCCGGTTGAGATGGCTCCGCTGCTCCCTCCTGGTTCATCCGGGTTGGTCGAGCTGGCGTGGCTGTCTCCTTCCAGGAAGGCCTCGCTTCGTTCTCCTGCTCCTGGACTTCTCTCTTGGGGTTCATCTAATCGTGAGTGCTCTTTTTGAT